>VYZT01052789.1:42973-57427 GCA_013400735.1 Pomatostomus ruficeps
GCCCCCCGCAGCCGCCGCGGCAGCCCCGGCGGGCTCTCACCCTCCATCATCTCCTGCGGCCCCGCTCCGCTCTCCGCCGCCATATCGCTCCTCCTCCCGCCGCCCCTTCCGGAAACTGCCTCCGCCGCCCGAGCGGCCAATCAGAGCCCGCCGCCGCCGCCAGCACAGCCAATCAGCGCCCGCCGCCGCCGCCGCGCCACAGCCAATCGCCCGTAGCTGGCGCGCCCAGGAGGCGGGATCGAGCCCCGCCCACTGCGCCCCGCGGCCTCCTGGGAGTTGTAGTTCTGTGCGGGAGGCGTGGGAGGCGGCTGGGTCCTGCTCCCTGTCCCCCCGCGCGGCTTTCGGCCTCGTCTTTCCTCCTACAAACCCGTCGGAGCACAGCTATCACCCTGCGGAACGGCCTTCTACCTGCAGCCTTCCCCCGCCTCGGAGCAGGTCGGCCGCGCTGCCGCGGAGCGCGGGGCACCGCGTGTGGCGGCGGCGGGGAAGCGGAGCCGGGCGGGAGCAGCGAAGCCCTCGGTTTGTTTTGCCTCTTCCCGCGCTGGAGTCCCATTTGCTCCTCTCCGTGCCGCCCTCACGGCGCCTTTGTTCATTGGGTGCGGTGGCTGCTGAGGCCCGCCCGCGTTTCCTCCCGCCCTGAGGAGCCGCGGCCGGGGCTGCGGCCGGACCGTCCAGCCCTGTCCTGGTCCTGTCCTGGTGGGAGCCGCGGGGGTCCGGGCTGGGACGGAGGGAGGGAGGGAGGGAGGCTACGCTACACTTGTGATTCATAACTGGGAATGGCTTTCCAAATTTCCAAAGCTTTTGATGTCAAAACCAGCAAAAAAGCGGAGAGGGTGCTGGCTGGATGCTGAGCAGCTCTGACAGGAGGAAATGGGGTGGTGGTGTCCTGTCGGTCACACGTATCCTGCAGAATCAGAGTTGGAAGGGACCCAGAAGGATCATCGAGTCCAGCTCTCAAGTCAATGGTCCATAAGGGGCCAAACCCTCACCTGGGCAGGTTGCTAAGCCAGTAGTAATTACCACACAGACCAAACACAGAGCAGGACACACACGAACGAGCGTTTTGCCGTAACTTACAGGGCTGTGGCTTGGCTTCGAAGGCATCGTTACCTGCCAGCGTCAGCCCCTGCTGCGGCCCTGACTCTGTCCTTTGTTTCCCTTGCAGATGGTGGCTTCCTAGGTGTGGCGTGGCGACCAGAGTGTGACCATGGCAACTGAGGCTTACAGCCCCTCTGAAAGGGACCTTCTCTCTTCATCAGCAGGCTTGGTCCTCACTCACTTGAATGACTCTGATAAGCTGAGTAGATCCTTCCCCTGGGGCAACAAAAGCAGGAAAAGTCGTCTCTCCGGACTCTGTCGGCTTCGAGCATCACTGCCTGGTGAGCACGGTGTTGTGAGACTGAGTTCCCGCGGAGTTTTTGGGCAGTTTCAGGTCTTCCTCTTCCCCTCCTCAAACGTAGAGCTAACAGCGATAAGTATCTGCCAGGATGCTCCTGTTCAGTAGCACCTGAGCCATGGATTACTGCGGGCTGGGAGAGTTTATAGGGAAAACATCACTGGATGAGTTCTCTGCTCTTGTTCTTGTCCCTGGGCAGCCTTTATTGGCTGCCACTGGACCACGCTGCCACCTCGTGTAATTATCTAAACCACAAAAAACTTCCAAGTGAGGAGAAAGATGTTGTTGTGCTGGATTCTGTCAGGATGGGAAGAGCTTTGCAGTTTGGGTTTCTCTATTTTATTGTGGTGAGCATATTCACAGTGTTTACAGTGCATAAATACCCTTGTGATGAGTTGTTCATAATGCTTCTTCCAGCACTTCTAAACCTTCAAAGCCGCTTGCTGGGTTGAGATTGGACCAACAGCATTGGGCTGCAGATACCACTTCTCAGAGAAATTTTTTTTTTTGCAGGCAGAACCTTTGAAAATTTTAGTGCAATCACTTGGCACTGCGTAGCCTAAAACGTTGGTGTGGACACGGGTATTTCAATGTCACGTATTGTGAATTAAGTTAATTAAGAGGCTTCCAATTAATGCAGTTTTTAATAAGGGCTTGAGCGCTTACTGCAATTATTTAATGACCGTTTCATTTTTTAATTTGAGCGATTTCAAAACGTTTTAAAAACTGCTAAGTGAAAAATTAAAGTTAACTAGTCTGCTTGAAACTTATGGGTGTTGGCAAGTTTTTTTAGCCTGTGGACTGAGTTTATGTGTTCCAGTGGCTGTGAATCAAAAAGATGCACTTACTAGAATAGTTTCTGGGGTTTTATTTCATTTCACTGGTTTTATTTTCTTGTAGTTTCTTTAAAAATCTAGAAGCATGTATTTTGGGATTAGTTGACAGTTGCTTCAGCTTTTTTTTTTTTTAAATTCATTCCTCTGATACTCCTGTAGTAGACCCTCCCAGTAACACTGCTGACCTTTATCATTCCACAGGGGAGAAGTGGAGCTCCTACTGTTTGTCTTCTCTGACAGCTCATAACATTTGTACCAGCAAAATTGGTAACTCGTGGGCTCAGTGGGATTCTGCCTCTCTCTCTGCTGCTTCCACTGGGGGTTCTGCTTCTTGCTCCTTCTTGCACGCCCCGGCTGTGGAGGAACCCAGCCAGCACCTGCCAGCTGCTGCACACAACCCAAACCAAGCCGTCTTCACCGTGGATGCCAGCACAACAGAGGTACCTGCAGCTCTGAGCCCTCCACACCTTGTACAGGTTGTGTGGTAGCAGACAGGCCTAAATATCTGATTTTCTGCAGTTAATCAGGGTTTCATGAGGGCTTTTTGTAGGCTGCTCCAGCTCAGAAGTCTTCTAAAGACCGATGAGTTCGTTTCCACTGCAGGTTGTAGTTGGCAAAATGTACAAGACCATAGCAGGAACAAGGATGTGTTGAGTGTTTTTCCAAACAGCCCGGGGAGGTTGTGGACTCCCCAGTCCTGGGAATGTTCTAGGCCAGGTTGGATAAGGCTTGGAGCAACCTGGTCTAGAGGAAGGTGGGGTGTGGAAGTGGATGGTCTTTACGGTCCTTTCCAGCCCAAACCACTCTGTGATTCAGTGATTCTCTAAGAATGCAGCTGTGCGGTGACACGAGGGAAGAAAGGAAGAGCAGAATGTGCTACACACCTTCTCTCTGTAAAATACCCTGAGATGTGTTTGTGGTGGCACAAGATTGCTTTACCCGCCCCAGCAAATATTTCATTTGCATCGGGAGGGAAAGAATTTCTCTGTTTCTGTCCTGAGAGGAATCTAAAATTGGGTCCTGATAACTTTAAATGAGCTGTGCCATTTTTTAACTTGAACTGACAGGTTGGGTTTGCCCACTTTAAAGTCACTGTAACTTGCTCCGGGCTCCGGTGTGCCAGTGGCTGCTGGGATCACTGCACGCCTGTGAGCTTGGATGCAATCCTGGGGCTTGCAAATAAAACTTTGTAGTTTTGCCTCCACAGATGTCATTGTTTACAGTTAAAAGAAAGCAGGAAACCGAAAAGGAAAGCAACACCTCAAAACCTCTCAACCAAAAGGGTGTGTGGGCAAGGGGTGTTCTAGAATAAGACTCTATCATGAACTCAGAATTCTAAAGAACCATTTTATTTCAGCCAAGGGAAAGGGATATTATAAAACATTCAAGGGACATTATAAAACATTCAAGGGATATTATAAAACATTCAAGCAACAACCTGAGGAGATGATGAGCTCTTAAAAAGCATACAGCTTTTATTCTTTGTTGAGGTGTGGTTTTTTCTGTTCTTTTCCAGATCCTGGTGGCCAATGACCGAGCTTGCAAGTTGCTTGGGTGCAGTAGTCAGGAACTCATTGGTCAAAAGCTGTCCCACTTGATATCCAAATCTGGTCAAGAGGCATGGGAAGCAGTGGGTGAAGAGTACCTGGAAATTTATGACTGTTCATCGCTGGTTTCAGGAACTGTGGTATGTGAAATGTTCAAGGAAATATTCCCCATCACATAAAGTGGATTTTTAGGCTTTGGTTTGGGATTTTTTTTTTTTTTTTTTTACATTTTCTATATCATTTCCTGATATATTTAACTTCGTGGGCATTTGGCAATTTTGTGATTTGCAGGACTGTCTGTTTTAAAAGTTTGGAGATGTGGGAATTCAAAGGGCAAAAGATGATTTAAGGGGACACCCATGAGAACCTTGCAGCTGTCAACATATATAGTCACTGTGACTTGACCAAATCAGAACTTAGAAGACATTAAATTAAAAAAAAAATTGCTTAATGTGGAAAAAGTCTATTGTGGAAAAGTTCCCAGTTGTCTGGTCCTTAAAAATATATTTTAAATTATCTTAATTTGGATTGTGCATCTTATAAAGGTACAAGCCAGTGAAACACTGTGAAATGCCTGTGCCAAAACACCAGAGTTGGTGCAAAAGAGTGGAATTGATATTTTGCCTCGAATGAGGTTGTTTTTAAGAGAACTGCATGAGAAATATCTCCAAATTATTTTATTTTGCTGCTGTTGTGAGTTGTCACTAGAGAATCCTTGGAATATGAGCTCATATTCCTTCTGGTGTGTTATTTTTGAACGGAAATTGTCAGTGTCTCAGAGCCTTATCTTCCTGAATCCTCAGCTGGATATGGCGTGGGGGCAAAGATCTACGTTTGATTCAGTGCAACCCAAGATTAAAATTAAATGTCTGACAGAGGCACTGATTCTAAGCTGTTCCAAATACCTTATAGGAGTCACTGTGTAAGTCATAAACCCATTCTGTCAAGATGCAAAAATCTTAAAAGGCTTGATGTGAGCCTTGCAGGCTGTAAGAGAAATAAACATTTTCTGCTCTGAGAAGAATCTCCTCCTCTGAGAAATTAAACGGCTGGTTTTGCAGCTGAAAGTAAGAGCTGTGTTACTAATGAGGAGTGTTCATTAGCACCGTGGGACATCCCTTAATAAGGCATCTCTGAGAGGCACTTCTCACCGAATGCAAGGTGTTAGAGTGGCACATTTATTATTCTGAAGCCTTTACGCTTTTAGACTTCCTGAGGTGGGGAGAGACAATGCAAAAGTAACAACATTTTGTGTGTGATCAGGAATTTATTTTTTAATCTCTGTATTAAAGCTGTGTTTCCTCCCGTAAAATACTAGTGAGTAGTGAAGAAATGATGTTTTTTAAGAATGACAGGGAGGTATCTTGGCTCTGTATCTTACTCCTGTTTGAATTCTTGCTGAGTAACCACTTCTTGAGTCACATCTCCATTTCTGAATCTGCTGGGAAGGTGGATGTTATCGGCCACCTCAAGGAGAAGATCCCAGTCTCGGTCTGGTTGAGGCAAATAAGGAGCAAGGACAGCCAGCGCTGCGTGGTTGTGCTGGAACCAGTGGAGAGACTTTCAGCTGCTGTTTCCTTCGCAGCTGATGTAAGTGTTTCACTACAAACGAGCTGTTGATGTGTGAGTGGAAGGTGTCTGAAAGGCAGCGGGCACAGGGTGGTTGTGAACACGGAGAGTGCCCATGGCAGTGCCCAAAATCAGGTCTGTGCAGGCAGGACCCGTGCATGGATCTCCTGTGCAGCTCACCTTGACAGTTTGACAGCTGTCTCGGTTTGAGACAAATTTTGGGAGGACACAAAAGGGTGTCTCCTCTAAAAGGCAGAATTACAGCCCCTCCAACCAGCCAAGGCTCGGAATGAAAATCTTCTTGGAGGGACGTGACAAAGAACTGTTTATTTAACAAGCAAGGTGCACGCAGGCACAAAAAACAAAACAAAAAAAGAATAATACTAGACAGTAAACATTCTCTACCGTGGAGAAAGATGGGGGATTTATCAGAGTCTCTCCTTTCTCTGGTGTCACCCCTCCTGANGCTTTATCTCAAAGAGACAAAAACAAACCATGCCAGGTTTTCTCTCTGTGAGCTCAAGGCTACAGGACCCACTCCTGGGCTTAAGCAGACGATAGGAAAAAGAAAGAGAAAAAACCAAAACAGAGCATAAAAATCACCCTAGGACAACAACCCACCTAAAAATACACTGTCCCTCCTCAGGGCACATCCTACACTTGAACAGAGTTGGTCTGGCAGGGGGTTGGTTATTTGTGGAGCACTGGACTCCTCTGCCTCTCTCCTGGGCAAAGGGCAGGCTCCCTGCACAGCGATACGGGACTGTGGTTTTATGCTGTGTCTGCTTTTGCTGAGGGAGTTGTGTCCTCTGCAGAATGAAATTTCCTGCCATTGCTTAGGTAACTGCAGAAACCATTGTCAAAGGATTGAGTGGACTGCAGCTACGATGTTAAAACTTTAACAATCCTGTAAATTTTCCTCCCCAGGGAAAAATTACATCATGTGACCTCCTTTATGCCCATCTCCATGGCTACCCAACACGGGAAGAAGTAGTTGGACTCCACATAAAGGACCTGATTCCTTCTGTGCAGATCCCTCCTCTAGGCAAAAAAATCCCAAAGGTACAGAGTAAGCACCAACCTCATTCTTCCACAGCCTTCCCATCTGGAATACACGTGCAGGCTGTTTTCCCTCCTTGCGTAACAGAAGAAAGCCTTTTCAGAGAGAAGCTGAATTCCCCTGGAAAAGGATGTGCTGCTTGTTCGTGGAGCTGCTGTCTGAAGAGCTCCTAACTGCAGTCTGTCCTGGGGAAAGACTCTTTTCTCCAGTCCTGGCTCTGTCAGACACCATGCTCTCTCTGTAAGATTCCTTTGAATTCTTTAGCCCATTTCAATCATGTCTGTCTGAGGAATGAAAGAATATCCAGGTCTTGCAAATGTCATGAAAACGGGCAGCTAGGGAGTTCCAGGAGGCCTTCCTATGAATGCCTAATTTGTTGAAAAGCTGCAGCATGGACCGGTCTTAATCATCAGGATGTTTGTATGGCACTTCAACACTGGATTCCAAATCGTTAAAAACACAGACATTGTTCATTTTGATATTCACAGGATTGGTTCCTTTTTGTCTTTTCTTGCTCCTTTGTCCTGAGAATTCCTGTTTAATTTTATACGAATAATGAAATCAACCCAAAACATTTGGTTAGTTAGAGGTTTTCTGTTTGAGTTTTGGGGTTTTTTTTTGCTTTAATTTAGAACCTCAGGATCCAGCGGGCTGTGGGCCGATCCAGAGAGGGCAACATGTTTCCTCTCAGCTTCAAGCTGGTAGTCAGCCGTCAGGAGGAGGAGCAAGGAGAGGTGCAGGAAGATGGGATTCCACAGAGAGAAGATTCTGTCCCAGGCTATCAGTTCTCTGCTGCAGTGGTGGTTTTCTCCACCATCAGCGGTCTTATCACTGTCCGGTCAGACGGAATCATCTGTGGCATCACGGAGAGCTTTGCTTTGATGCTCTTTGGCTATGAGAAGAAAGATCTGTTGGGAAAGGTAAGACAAGAAGTTCAAACCCTCCCAGAAGGCTGATCCATGTGGCAGCATGTCCACTGGAACTGTGAAGTTGTGTTTTACCCTCCTTGCCATCACAGAACCTCTGTGTTCCGTGTGTTTGGGGAGTGAGGTGTAGGACGACACATGGGAATTCCCGTGCTGTGATTGCTAAGACTGCAGGGCTGAGGAGCTGCTCGGGATTTCAGGCAGCTCAAAGCAAGCTGCACAGTTCTGTGTTCTCCATTAGCCACGGGGATCACTCCTGCCTGGCTGTCCATGGAATCAGGTTCACATTGTCAGCATTTGCCCCCACCCTGTGAGAGCTGGCTGAGCTTTATAAGGTTGCCTTCTCTGTTTTAGAGCATTACATTCCTGATCCCTGGTTTCTATAACAACATGGAAAGAAGCAGTGGCTGTTCTTTGCCTTTGCCTCCTCTGGATGATTCCACAGGGACAGAAGGTGAGTGCCTTTTTGAAGGTGTCACTGCCTGCCAGACAGCTGGCTCTGGCTGCTGTAACCAAGGGAAAATGAGCAGAGACAAGAGGTTCACCTACAAAAATAACATTCTTCATAAAAGCAGTGTCCCTCCGTGCAGTTTTTAAATCAGGTTTCCACTGTAACCTCAGCTAAAGAGAACTGTTCACCTAAGGTTAAGCTTCCCTCTTTGTTGCCAAGAAGATAAAACTGAATATCCAATTTGGAAATTACAGTGAGAATAGAGGACGCTTTGTACTTAACAAGCACTTCCCCTCCCTCCCCTGCTAGGACCCTGTGGGATTTTAAAATGTGTAAAATACAGCTTTGGTGACTGTACTGCAGCGAAGCCGTAGCTACTTAGGATTAATATTTTAAGGGGAAAATCTAATATTCTGAATTGGCTTGTGCTGCTGGCTAATATTCAATATTATGGTTGCTGTGTTTCAATCAGGGAGACATCACATATTCTTCTGACTCAGTTCGCAGCACTTATTAAGAATTTATCAAAATTTTACTTCTCTCAACGCAGCACGAATAAACAGAAGCAAAGAAGCCTCGTGTTTCCATATCTGTCTTTTCCAGCCAGCTCTGCCCAACACAGAGAACACCAGCAAGTTCGTGCTTTTGTCCATATCACAAGAGATCTTTTGTGCTGGTTTTGACTCCTTTTTTTCCCCCCCTATTTTCTTTTTCTCTTTGCTTAGAAATGCACGTCTGTGCTGAAACCAATGCACCCCACTGGAACCAAGAGGAGTTAGGAGGCAGTGTACAATTTCTTAGGCAATTCTTTGATGAAATGGTGTCCCTAATCAAGGAGTAGCTCAGTTCTTCAGTGAGGAAGCACTGCTGGCACTCAGCCATTACTAATTAGAGGATTGTTCCAGATTCAAATCTAGATTTGGTTGCTCATTATCTTCTGCAGCAACAATACTTGATTCGCTTCATCTTCCAAACTCATGTTTTTCTTCTGGTCTGCTGTCACTGGGGAAAGGAAGAACTTCATCTCCTCTTCTTTCAAACATGTTTAGACTCTTTTTTTTTTACCTTACAGCTTCAGTGAGTTACATAAATCCAATCCAAACCTTTTCATTTTAAGGGTTTGGAATGGGCTGTGTATGTGTGGTTTGGGCTTTTTGGTTTTTTTTTTAATGCTGCTGCTGTATGATCATTTTCATTTCAGTCTCTTTACATGATTGGCATTTTTTTGGGTCTCTGAACTCCAATTCAAGTAGGTAATGCATGATACCAATATCTGCCCAAGAGCTTTGATAGAAAAGCAGATTTTGGCAGCCCTAAAACGTGGTGATTTCTCAAAGTAGACTGGAATGCTTGTATTTGGACTGTTTTGCCTTAATCAAGCCTTTTATACTCAATTCCTGAGAGAAAAGACAGACCAAGGCAGTCCCAAGTTTATTTTTAATCACTGTAGCCTCTGCAGACTAAACATAAACGTTTAATTTGGTGTGGTTTTGTTTCCTGTTTGGTACAGGGAGCAGCTTCTTGGCTGCGTCTTTAGCACACCTTCTGTCAAGAGACGAGGAGCAGAAACTGGAGCAACAACACAAAGATGACAAATTAATACATGATGAGAATAAACAAAAGAATGGGACCGGTTTCTCTTCTCCTCCCTCACCTCCTGAAGCAGCATCCACCCCCACGAATAGGTAGGCACTTCATGGAGTGCATATTCACTTGGCAAAATGAAGAGCTGGGATGGCAATCAGCAGCAGGAGCTGGTTTTTCTCACCTGTGTGATGTCTGGGGGAAGGTGCAGCCAGGGCCTTGCGTGCTTTGCTGTCTTTAGAATCTGAGTGCTGTTTGCAAGACAGGCTGAGCTGTGCCTGCCTTGGATTTTTTATTTAGATCTGCACAGCCTAGCGTTGTAAAGTTACAGAAATTCCAGCTCTGAAGGGGACCAAACGTTTCATCCAGACTAGGGGAGGTAATTAGCCATAAATAGTGGATGTTTATCTCCTCCCAGCTGCCGTTGCACTGAAGTCAGGTTACCTGGAGGGAATTCTGAGTGTGATTCCTTCTGGTGCTCGGTGTAACTCTCAGGTCATCCATTAGCACAGGGTACTGTGGTACTGAAGCCCAGCCCTTTTTTCTTGCACATTTCCAGGTCTTTTTCCTGTTACAAGGTTAGAAATTCTGTGCAACTACATATATGATGCTCAAGTCAAATTTTGAGCCTTCCCCATTCACAGTTCTAACCCTCAGTAAGTATTTACCATCCATTTTAAGGTATAGACTATCACAGCGCAGTTCTTGCTGCTTTTTAAAGTCATTTTTTGGTGCTCTCTTGTTTTACATCTCTCATATCATACTTGGATTTTAAGTGCTCTGCTTCACTGTTTTTCTACGCTGTGTTTTTTACTAATGGAAATATTTGCAAAACACCTTGTGCCATGGGCTCCAGTGAACCCTGGCTGATGGGGACATCCACCTCCTGTTGGACAGACATGGGACCCTCTGCTTTCAGGACTGGAAGTATCCTGCTGATGTGCTGAGAGGCCTGAACAGCAGGCCCAAACACCAAATTAAAGATGAATCGTGGATATAATGCTGTTAATACCATCTTTAATTAAAAATAGATGATCAAAACATTTATATTGGTTGTTCTTAACGCCAAACCTGCTGTTGTAGAGACGTCTGTATAACCTTGTGTAAGATATATTGAGGAATTCTCCCAGCTGATACCCCTAGAGGCTTGTTAGTAAAATATTTTAGGCAAACCCCTCCCAGCTGTGGCCAAGCCCTGGCCCCAGCTGCTTGGCAAGTGGGCCATCAGAACCAAGTGTCTTCTGCACAAAAAGGTAAAGAAGTCATTTGGACTGTTTGATTTGGGCCTGTTAAAGCTGGACCCCTTTTTTGGCAAACTTGAAGACCTCACCTGTGGGTGGATGCACAGCATAGGATCTTCCCAGTTTCCAGGAAGGGTTCTCCAGGTCCTCACTGAAAACAGGGGCTCCCCAGCGATTGTGGACTGTGGAACTATTCAGAAAATTGGTGATGGATCTTTCCCAATCCCTATTCTCTCTCTCATATAGTAATGATTAGATGCATCACCGTGCTTATTTTTGCTTGCTGCTAAAGCCAAATGAGTAATAAGTTTATTGTTTTATCAGATATATCCTTTTACTTCCGTGCTGCCTCAATATTAAAAGCTTTCCATGGGTGTCTGTGCCCATTCTATCTCCCCCCTCAACTGGCAAAACACCTTCCACGTGTATTAGGTTTTTGGTTTCTGATCTATATTTAGAAATTAAGTTAGAGAAGGAAATTATCCATAGGGAAAGAGTGCCATTTGAGTGTACCTGCTCTTCTCTGGTTAGGATTTTGGATGCCTGTGCCAACAGCTTTCTGCCTTTTGCTTTTAAACTTAAAATAAAACTGTTGGTCCCAAAAGCTGGCTTGACACAATCAGAGCAGCGAAACAGGACAGAACAGGGGAAACTTCAGGATCAAATAATTCTCAGAGGACGCTCTCTGCAAGGCTCTCTCCCACGTCATCTGACTCAGAACAGTGGGATGTAGGTCAGAACACGGAGATTCCAGGGAGAAGCAGTCACAGAGCAGGATCTCCTGCAGTAACTGGTGCCTGTTTGTTCTAGACTAGAAGAGAACCTCAGTGCATCATCCTGTGACTCGGTGCTGCTGCCTCCTGAAGTTCCTCGTGACTCGCCTGGAACACCAACAGTGGATGAGCTGTGGCCGGGGACAGCGCTGAACTGCAGACAAGACTTTAAAAGCCTCACGGTTCCAGGGCAGGTGTCAAAAACAAACTCCATGTGTGATGCAAAACATCCCAGCCTCGAGGGTGCTGCTGCTGAAAGCCGCCTGCTGAATGATGCTCATGAAGGAAATGCTGGCTGGGATGTTTGCTCAGGAAATAAAACAGATCACGGTGCTCCTGCGCCAGGAGCTGCCACAGCCTCTGGAGATGTTACAGAATCTGAACTGAGCCATGTTTGCTCAGGAAATAAAACAGATCACGGTGCTCCTGCGCCAGGAGCTGCCACAGCCTCTGGAGATGTTACAGAATCTGAACTGAGCCATGTTTGCTCAGGAAATAAAACAGATCACGGTGCTCCTGCGCCAGGAGCTGCCACAGCCTCTGGAGATGTTAGAGAATCTGAACTGAGCTGTGTTTGCTCTGCTCTGGAGGCTCTGGGTCTGAGCGCTGCTGCCAAGGGGAGCACAGACAATTCTTCAGGTGTTGCTGCAGCTCCTGTAGGAGGGTGCTGCTCTGGTGCAGGGGACTCCAATATTTTGACTGAGACAAAGGGTGCCTTTTCCACTCCTCGAGGGAAGCAGCTGCTGTGTGGTGTTGCCACGGAAGCTGATTCTGGATGGCCGGCCTCCCAAAAGCATTTACAGAACTCTGAGGAATCCTCCCAAGCATTTCCTGAGAAACCTGAAACTCTTGCAGAAACTGTGGGGGACAATTCCAACAGAAATGCCCTGAGAAGCAAAGGTAGGCCTGGAGAACACTGTCAGTTGCTGGGGCAGCAAAATCTGGAGATAAAAGCAACATCAACCCCAGTGAAAGAAGAAGTCGGGCTCAATCCAGCGGCTCCTTTGACCTGGGAGATTCTGGAAGGCAGCTACCTTGGGAATTGCTGTCACAGAGACGGTTCACAATTCAGTAAGTGAAACCTTGTCCCCCTCCCAAACTGCTGTTGGGGTGCTCCTTTTCAGCCACAGTTCTGCAGAATGCAGACAGTTCTGGTTAGAAGCTCACAGTGGAGAGGAAGGAAGAAGCATCTGGAAAAAAAATGGTATTTAAGTCTAGAAAAGGAGATGCTATGAAATACAAAGTTGGTAAGAAATTAATCCCTCCTGAAGAGTCAGAAATACTCTCAAAACACAATTTAAAAGTTTGATAACTTTTTCTGAAGAGAAAATACAAACCCCACTGTAAAACTGTAAATTGCATTAAAATTGTGTAATGAAATTTGTTTCCTGAGCTGCATTCAGTGGGTTGTTGGATAAAATCCCCATTTTTACGTAATCTAGAATAACAAAGTGAAATGAATAATCACAAATTGGGCACTGACAAGTTTCTGCTGGAGCTGGGAACTCTGGAGGCAGCTGATCTAGAATAGCTGTGCTGGTGTCAGCCCCTCTGAGGATTCTTTGCTGAGCAGGTGTTGCCCAAATCCTGAGCTTTCTGTCAAGAGCTCAGAATCTTGTCCTAAAATGCCTGCGGCCTTGTTCAACACTAAAGTTACATTTCACCACTTTAATTTCCTCACCTGTTCCTCCAGGCGTATTCTTCGAGGTGAAATGTGCAGAACTGCAGGATCCCACCGCACTTTTCTGTGTCTGGGTGGTGAAAGACATTTCACAGAGCCAAAAGGAAGCTGCAGCAAAGACTCAGAGCAGTTTGCTCGCCAGCCTGGCAAACTCTGCCCAGTCTGTCGCTGATCTTTCCACTCAAAGCCTTGGAGAAGTAAGAAATCCTGCCTTTGAATACTGAGCATTTCTCTCCTTGTTTGGCTGTTAAGCTGAAGCTAAAGTCACGAAGTTTTTCAAATTGATGAGTTGGTGGGGGTGGATGTCGCTGTTTCTTTGTTTCCCTACTCTTTTATATATTTTTTAAAAATCTCAATTGCTTTTTTGTAACACTTCTGGTGTGGGGGGCTTGTTGTAGTTCCCTTTCCAGCCTGAAAAATGCAATTCCAAACTGCAGGAAACTCAAGGAGTGCAGTTCTCCCTATCAGAACCAACGATTTCTCCTTTTATCTATTCTTGCAGATACGTTCTTTCCACTATTTATTAATTTTAGAAATGTGATTCTGTGGCTTGCTCATTTTTTCTATAAATATGTTTTTAGGTCATCAGATCAGCTTCACTTTTCGACAAGTCCCAAAGAGCTGAAGACCTTGAAGGATTAAGAGCATGTGAGGGAGAATATGCAAAGAATTACAGCACTCTCAGCCTTATTGGCAAAGGCTCTTTTGGCTTTGTCTGGAGCGCCAGGGGCAAGAAGGATCACCAGGAGGTGAAGTATTTCTTCCAGCTCTGTTGCAATAATAATTTGGGATGAAAGCTGAAAGGTCAGAGCATTCATGTTCTGTCAGCACTACAAAGTCAAAAGCTTCTCTTTGGTGGTTTTGGGCTTTGCTTTTGTTTAAACAGAAATCTGTAACGGGAACAGGATAGAAAAACGTTTGCATTGATGTGGTGAATGAATAATACCCGAGACAACAGGTGCACAATGAGCTAATGAACGTGGCTAATTGAACCTGTTGACAGAAATAGACGTTAAGCTTAATGGAATTATAGATTTCAGTCTTTTGTTGCTTGAAAGAACGGCAAACCTCAGAATCTTTCTTGTGCCATGACTCAAGAATGTGGAGCAGATGTGTTGAGGTTTTGGCACCTCCTCTTCACCAGGAGAAGTATTTTGGGTGAGCTCTGGTGTTTCTCCTGCGTGGATGTCAAGTGCACCCTTGTGCCAGGAGCCACCACTGCTGTAGCTGGCTGATAAGAGAGCTGGCCTGTCAGAGCCTCTGGAATTCAGAGCAGCAGTAAATAAATAGATTCCATTTATTTTTATTATATATTATTTTATTATATATTTTTTAATATTATTACTCGTTTGGCTTCTGGGACTAAATTAATTTAAACACATTTAAAGAT
>VYZT01052790.1:0-44391 GCA_013400735.1 Pomatostomus ruficeps
AGAGGATAAAGGAGTTGAAAACAGGGCAGTAATAACTTGGAAGACAAGCTTTTTATTTGTGGCCATTTGTAACAGCATATCTGAAGAAAATCAGTCTGTTAAAAAACAAAAGCAGTTGTGGATGAAACTGGATGCTAAATATAACAGTACTTCCAATGGTGAACCCAAGTATTTATAAGGCTTCATTCAATCTGTAATTACATCAAGATTTAGGTTTGCTAAGGTACTAGCTGTTGTACTCTATAGCCCTTGGTATACAGGAGTAGTAGAAGTTTCTGGGACTATGAATTATTTAGAATAATAATTATGTAAAAGTAATTTGCAAATAATATTGCCATTTCAGACACAGTTCAACAAACACAAACTCTTTGTAATATTTGTAAATCTAGATAGACATTGATCTCTTAATCCTGTTAAATGAAAAGATTAAATTGATCACTTCATTATGTTTATTTTCTGCTTCATATTTTGGGGAAGAGTATCTCTCTGCTCCCATGTGATCCTTATGCATTGCCAGCTCATCAAGACCATTCTGGACCCATCACAATTTATTGCACTCCCGACATAAATTGCACTACATTCACTTTGTTGGCATCTCTGAAACCCTGTATCTGCTGTAGGGCAGGAGGGGGTCATTGCTACTATGTTCTGTGTAAGACTGTCGTAAGGGCTTTGGCAAATATGGCACCTCCTTACAATACTATCAGCCCTCACAGCTGTACTATGAATCTGAAATATCTACTGGCATTTCTTAAAGTCACTTAAAACCCTTATGTGGGAATCCAAACTTTGTGTTTGGTTGGGGTTTTTAAACCTGTCACTATAATGTCCAACAACAAGCTGGAAACAAAGTCCAAAGTAAACACTGTTTATCCAATGTTCATCTATCTATATTTTATAATTTTTAATTAAATCCTTTCCAAGCCAGACACAGAATCTTGTCAAATTTGGTGCATCCAGTAACTCATCAAGTGAAACTCTTGCCAAAGGAAAAGCTGCCTCAAAAGTAAGGGCCAAGCAGGGGTGAGGGTCATTTTTCTAACTGTTGACTAGTTCCTGACTAGCCAAGTTGTATTTTTAAGCTCAGTAAAGATTTTGTTTAACAATTCAACAGCTGGGAGAGAAGCGAAAAGTTAAACATAGCATCTGTTGCAATATAGCAGCAAAATATAAACCAGGCTCCTTGCTGCTGGGATGGATTTGCTGAGCTTGACACACTGCCCCAGAAGATTCCCATACGACTGCACTCACCAGGACTGCACCACTTGGAACTGGTTATGCCAGCAGGAAAATTGAGGAGTAAGAAAACTCTCCATGTGTCTTCCCTGTTTAAGTAGTGACACTTTTCTGCCTGGTTACAAATTGCACCTACCAAACTTAAAACAAGGACTTTTTTACAAACCTTTGGAAAGAAGGTAGGTCTAGAACACTTCTTCCCTACTGTGAGCATGTTAATGCTTACTTGGCAGTAGATAAACTTTACTGGGGTAACAACTTGTGCCAGTCTATCTGCTGCTTACAAACACAATCTTAATGCTTGGCAGAAAGGAAACAACATCCAGAAAAACCTCACAAACAAAGAAACCCACAGTGCAACTGTTTATGGAAGTCTTCCAACATTTAAACCAAATTCACAATCAGTAAGAGGAGGTTGCTATCCACAGACTGCTATACCACAAAATAAGTCTGCAGGATGGCTGCAGGACTTGGGATCTTTGCGCGTGTGCTGTAAAATCAGCACAGAAAAAGGGCAACTTGCAGGGACTGCAGTAGTTTCAGAGAGGATTGAGGGTCTGCTCCTAGAACAAGAGTGGAGTTCAGAAAAGCTGTTTGTAGGTGTTGTCTGAGCAAGGAGTTTATATTGTAATTTTCTAGTGTTAGAATCTAATAAAAATGTCTAGTGGTCTTAAGTAATTTTTAAATAGTAAAATAAAACAGCCCTTCCTGAAGGAGGTTTTTTGTAACAAGGAAAAAAAACCAAACCCAACCCACAAATAAACTTTGTATTGGGTGTTTGCAAGGGAGCTCGAGCAAACACCTGCAGCTGCACATAGGCTCTGGGCTGTTTCTCGCTGCTGTGGAGCCAGAGAACAGTGATCAGCTCAGGTCCACTGCTGAACTCTGGCTGGGTCCACGTGTGTGTAGCACACAGGTCTGGTGATGAACTCCTCTGCAGCATGGAGAAAGCCAAGACCATCACTGTCTGGTTTCCCCTCAGCCCCAGGATGCAGTGACACCTCAGCAGGCCCTCTGTAGTCAGCTAAGATCTTACAAAGCAAAGTGGTTCTGCCCTGTGCTTTGCCAAAGAGGCTATGCTAGACAGCTGCTGGCCCTGAGGGCAGAGAGAGGGTGTTGAGTGTGAGTGTAGCTGGCTTCTGGCACAGTGAGGAAACAGTCCAAGAAATCTGTCTCAGAATACTTTAGATTTTTCTCCTATGGGACTCCGGCCACCACTAAGTTAAACTCAATAGCCAGCACTATTAGTTCAAGTGCAGATAATCAAACAAAAAGTAATGTAATCACCCTTATCAATATGTATAGATGTGCCTCTTAAGGCAGCAGGTTGCTTAACAGTAGTCATAAAGGTTTCTCTGCAGTATGTTGTACCCTGACTCATCCATTCTGAGCAGCAGCTTCTAGAATTAAACTAAGATTAGTTAATCTGACTTCTCAGAGGCATTTTTAAGATCACAGAGCATCTCTGCTTTTATTCAGGCACCTTATGAACTCTGTGCATCACTGTTTCCATGTGGAGAGTATCGGCACCGGTTCTCGCTCTTCCGTGTAGCTTGCAATAAATCTCCAAGACTGGACAAAGTCTATTTCAAATTTCTGGAATAAGTAAAGAGAGAATTCTGCTGAACTCCTACCAAAATATGCACATATGAACATTATTCAAGACAGCTACTCTGTAAGAGCAGCACAGGAAATCTGTCACTGCACCCACCTTTTAAAAAGACACAGGAAGCAATTGCAATAGCTCTATGTATCAGGGTCAGTAATAACAGAATCGAACCATCAGTGGACCAGCCCGGGAAAAAGCATCAGAGAACAAAGCGGGGGGAAGGACAGAGAAGAGGAACGGATGATAAGGGAAAAAAAGTTGATGATGAGGGCAGCAAGGAAGGCAAACCAAAGAGCTACTGAAGTAGAGGTAACAAAAACAGGAGCAAACAGACATTGCACAAGGTGAATCATAGTGGACGGGTCTGTGACAGAAGAAGAACTCTAACTTTTGGCTTTACAGGGATGACATGAGCACTTGTGTCATGCTCCAAAGTTAGTTTTACATGGCCCAGTAATTCTCACAGACCAGGAACTGGCTTTCTCCCAAACACACAGCTTCACTGAGCTTTTCCAGCCACACCCACACAAGGTCTTTCCACTCCACACCCCCTCCCTGCCAAGCTGCTGAGATTACTTCGGCCTGCCCATACTCTGTGCTCACCCCTTCCCATGCACACCAGCCTTCCCAGGTCACTGGTACTACTGGGGTGCCTGTAATGGTGGCTGGAAGTGAGGAAATGTCCTAGGAATTGAGTGCAGGCTACAGGGAAAGATGGTTTCTCACTTTCCTTTCACCCTGGTAATTTTTGAGACACACACACACACGTATCTGGAGAGGAAAGAAAAGGATAGTAACCTGCAAATGAGTTTAGCTCTAATTCCTGCAACTTTCAACCAGCTGAGCCAGAGAGCCCTAGCCTAGCCTACTCACCTATGTGGAATAATCATTTTTGTTACGTGTGTCATGACCCATCCCCAGGCTAAGAAGGATTGCATGAGAGCTACAGGCACAGTGAAATCTGAACCACCTGTAACCTGGGGTGGGAATGCATCATTCCAGTCAACCTCAGACTCCCATAATGATTTATATGTTAATAGTGAATGTGGCACGAGTTAGAAGTACAGGCAATTCTTTCTGTAAAAGCAACACAAAAATCTTGTTTAAGTGAGGCAGAACGGCAGACCTAAATAAACAATTTAAATTGTCAAAAAACAAACACTTACTAGCAAGCAGAATGAAGCCTCATTATGTTTACTTGCACATACACACAGTCTGTGGATTTAACTGGTGCATTAGGAATAATGTAGCATATGAAAATGATTGTTCCAATAACTTCAAACCATGGTATTCCCTCAGTTCTTTTCTCTTCTGGTCTGTTCCCCTCGTTCACACACTGTGCTTTGTCACTTTACAGCAGCACTGACAGAGGTAACATCTCATTCTACAGTCCTCCTTTCCTTTCAAGAAAAACATATGCTATTCACTCTGCCTTCACCAAAAATGGGGCTGTGAAATAGCTTGACTCCTTAGCCAGTTTGCTCTATTTTACTGTTTTAGTTTTTCTTTAACCTTCTCCAGTTTAACACTGGTGGTATATTGAGGAACTCCATTAACTACTTGGATTTGAACTAGTTCATCTTCACTGTCTTTTCAAACTATTTAGTCTAAGTTATCTTGTCATAAAGCTGCCAAGAAGGAAATTAACACCTGAGATTTATTGCACAATGCCATTTCTACAAGATCTTTTGAACTTTACCCAAAGCAGTTGAAAAAACCCAAACCCCTAGTCTTTCAGGTAAACAAATATGTTCTCTTCCTTCATGGGAATGAGTTATTACACTGCCTCTTGCTCCCATTGCTCTTTGGTCTGAAACCCCTCCTAAATCTAAAAATTAATGGACAGGGCTTTCTAAAGCATGGGGAGGCATAATACCACAAAGCAACTGTTTATAAAATGAAAAGAGGGAAAGAAGTCTAACTTCAGTTAAAAAGCACCACATATGCTGTATTGAAAACAACTCAAATGGAAAAAATGTTGAACATTTGATCATGGAAGAGCAAATCTATGCATGCTAGACAATTTGCGTTCCTTTTAGACAGTGACTGAATGACTCTTCTTGCTAAGTGGGTTAGTATCTGGCATACAACCAGTAGTCCATTATCAAAGACATGAACTAGAAATTCCCTATGTTAAGAAAAATGCAGCAAACAAATCCCAAATCTTAAACCTGGGGAACGTTTCCCATTGAATTTTGATGTACCAACTGGGAATCTGGGTTATATTTCAGATTTTGGAGAAATTAACCTACTCATTCCAGAGACATAAGGCTTCTTTTCGCAGTAGTGGTAGGGGTATGGCACTGGTTGTGAGGTGGCTGTTGTGTTCCACAGATCGCTGCTGCCTCACACTGTGTTTAACACAGTTTTAAAGACCTATTAGATCTTTCTGAAGAAAAGCATGAAACAGTAAAATACTGTTAAATACTGATAACATATCCATTTACACAAGATGAAGTAAGCGTCAAACAACAGCAATAGACTTTTGTCCCTTGTGTTCTCCAAAGTTAGTTACTTTTTTATTTCTTTTGGAAAGCATTGATTTAATGTCCTTTTTTAAAAAATTCATGTTTCTGAAGGTAAACACAGCTTCTAAAAATCTATTGATGGCATGATTTGATTGTATTAAAGAGAAGTTCTCCAAATAGAAAACTATTTTAGCCCTTTTTTTCCCCTTTCAAATACTTGAATAAATCTGAAACTTTTAAATGGATAGGTTGTGTCCAACATTCACTTTTGTTCACCAGAAAAAACTCCAAAACCTTAGTTTTACTTTAGCTTTATGTTTTATATGCAAGAAAACACCAGAACTGGAATGCAAGAGAACTTTAAGATATGAGCCTCCATTGAGTTTATGTATTACATTTCTGTGAATACAGAACATGTGCTCATCTAATTAACAAAATCCTGTTATAAAATACTACATCTGTAAATAGCCAGTACTGGACATAAGCTCAATTAACATGTTCTATTATGTTTAATCAACTCCCACTCATGTTTATGCACAAAAACTTCATAAAAGATACTCTGCCTTGAATGTCTGATCCCACTGAGTGCACACTGTAGTTCAATAGGCTTTAAATGAATTAACAATAATTAGAGTTATGAAGTGAGCATGGAAATGCCATTCTCCTTGCCCTCTCTTCCCACCCTCCCATTTCTAAATGCCTCATTACAGGTCTCATGTACCCTGTATGCTCCTTTTTTTTGAAGTATAATCTGTGTTATCCAATAGGAAAAAATAACTGCAGGTTTTTATGTTAACAGAATTAATTTACAAATGAATCATAGTAATAGGGATCCAAAGTTAACATTTTCCTCAATAAATACAGAGTACCATCAAAATTCTCCTGATACATATGAAATCCTGCTGTCACTTGCCTGACTGTATTTTCTCCTTGACTTTTCTGATTTTTGTATGCTTTGGTTATTGTAAAAATACAGGGATGGGTTTTATTATTTTACATTATTTACCCTTCAGGTCCATTGTCTGCATCATAATCAGCTTTCTGTGTTCTTGCATTGTCCACTTTTGTATTCATCTGTTTCTCTCTGGCTAGTTATAACATCTCAACAAACAATGAAACTGAGAGGTTCTGAACAACCATGAAAACTCTGATCTTTCTTCTTACAGATATGGGGCATCAACACAGTAGTTAAATTCTTACTTAAGAATAAAGTTGGATCACTTTGTTGCAAGCAGTCTTCTGGTACTCCAGTGTCACACCATCTGTGACAATGATGGCCACTATATATTGCTGAAATGCCAGAAATGGCAATCTGGGATTGCCTCTGCCTGGAATTTTCCTCACAGTTGATTCATGGACAAAAGGAAGGCCTTTTTTTTACCTCATCAAATCCATATCCAGTGATATAGGGTAATCAATAAACTCTACTTTCACTGTTGATATGCAACAGAGGTGTGCATAATTTTTGATAATAAGAGGTATGTGCTCACTGAGGAAAAACTGCCAACATACTTGCTGCAGCTCTTTCCGTGCAGATATTAAGCAGTCCACTTTCAACTCAAATTTTCTATTTTATTAAGCATTTTGTTTTTCCTATCAAGAGTTCCAGAAAATGAGGCAAGGAGCAGTGGAAAACTCTGTGGCTTCCTAGTCCTTTGAACATGAGAAGGGATACCTACAACTAATCATAAGTATGTCAGTCTGGAAGAAAGAATAAAAATTTTATCTGGTTGTCTGGTCACTATGACTGCCCACATAAACGCCATCTGACTAACTCTGCTCTTCTGCACATAGTTTTGGGATGAAGAATGTTAAGCTTTAAAACAGCTGCAGTTACTGAAAATAGTCACTTAATAAGAAAAGCCTAGTGCCTGTGAATGCAGTCAATCTGCCTCTCTACAAAGAGCTCTTTCATTTAGCACACACAGAGTTAAAATATAGGTGGAAGAGGTGGTGAGAAATTCCACTGACCTCCCAGCAACACAGTTTTTCATTAGCAGCATTTCTAAAACTGTTAGCACTCCACCAGAGCATCTCTCAACCACTTCTGGTACACCTTCAGAGCTTGAATTCACAGCCCAATCTTCTGCCAATCTGGAGCTACAGCCTGCAGCCAGAGAGACCCTGACTCAGTCTGAGCCTAAAGCTAGTTTGCTTCCAGTCCAACCACCTTGAGCAGCCAAACATGCACTGTTTATTCAATTGAGAAGGAAGTTTATTCACCCAAGCAAGGAGCTGTGAGATTTATGCTACTGATATACTTAAAGGCAGGCATATGTTTAGCTCCTGTTGAACCAGAAGCTCAGGTCTGAGCCCGTGCACCCGCCCCTCCCCCTTTCAAATAATTGGTTAAAGGGTAATATGGTACAGATTTATTAGCACTACAAGTTTCTTTTTCCTGTTGTAAGGATCACAGACCCCAATGGTCTCCAAAATGTCTCTGCATCACTGCTCTTACACTCATGGCAAGCTCAAACATTCATCAAAATCTAAACAAATAAAGCACACTAATTTATCACTTACGTTACTCATGCTCTTCAGTTATTTTTGAGGAAATGCAGTTGATGTTGTTGAGTAACAGTGACCTAGCTCAAACTATATTGGACTGTCTCTGTAACAAAGTACCAGATGCCCTTTGCACACAAAGTTCTTTACTAGGTCAAGAGAAGTGTAACCAGCTAGAATAGAAAGCTCTTCTCTCAATTTCACTGACAGTGTAAGAGGTGACATTAAAACCACATGTTACTTTCAGAGCAACATTTTAGGTGCTTTAGCCTGAAAGTGTCCTAAATGCTTCTCTGTGTCAAATTCAGCTTTAAAAAAAATTCATTCTAATGTTAACTAGAAAATGTGAAACCATAATGAAAGTTTTTGCATATTAGCAACAGTTACTTGTTTTGAGTGCCACGTGCAGGAAAAAATATGCTGAGATATTTCCCCTATTTCTTCTTTACTTGCTAAAGTCAAAAGTTTGTCATAAAAGGCAAAACCCAAACTCTTTCCAATGACCTTGTAAGCACACACGTGTCCTGAGGAATTTGTGACCACTGAGGCTGTGTGCAAGTGGGCAAAAATCCAGAGGAAATGCTGTCATATGCAAAGTGTTATATTTAATCTCAGAGCTTCAAAAAGTTACTGAAAAAGCTATTTCAGTAGCATAATATTGGACACAGACAAGTATATTTTGTTTGTTTCTACAGTGTATCATCAAAGCCTTTTGCAGAGCCCCAGACTGCAAAGTTCACTCAATAGTACGTAAAGACAGACAAGTAATACTACAGGGACATTCACCCATCCTATGCCTCAATGTCCAGGATATGGGGTTCACACAGCTATTTCAGACAGAAGGCAAGCAGCTAACCCAAATACTTCCTGTTCTATCCAGTTCTTCTAAACTTTGTTTTGCATCATCCCTGTTGTTCCTCTTCAGATGGTTTTCAGACAAACAAGCAATGCCACCTGCTAAGATCAGCATGCAGGACTCTATCAGGGAGGTGATTATCCAGAGCCTGGAAACATCTATTACCATAAGGACCTAGGAGCAGGAGTCATTATAATGCATAGCAATGCTTCAGAGATAAACAAGGGGCTGGGAGGAGAAGGGATTGGAAATTCAAACCAAACTAAATTACTTTTAAGAAGACGGAAGTGTTCAGAAATTACACTGAGGTGATTTCTACAGCTGAGGTAACAGCTGAATTTGTAACCGACAGCAAAAGAACTCGGCTTAAAAATCTGTATAAACACAGTGTGGATGTTGTCTTCAACACAATTTATGCCCCAGGTGAGTTAACAGGACCTGAACTTGATTTAGCAGCTGAAGGCTGTGTCCTCCTACCATGGAGGCTGCCCCTAACATACTACTGCTGCAATTCTGTTTGAACTGCATTTCACATAGTTCCACAGTCAGCAAACATCAGCTCTTACGGATTCCTCCCCTTCTGATAGAGAGGGTGTAGGATGTCCCTGCCCCTATGAAGACAGGAACTGGAAAAGGAGTTGGAAAGAGAAAAGGTGAGCAAAGGAACACTGCTGCAGACAAGAAATATTCCACCCTCCGAAATACTCCCAGTATTCTGTGCATGCTGAATAATAGAGAGAGCCCACTCAGCTGTTGCTTCTCTCAGCTGAAGGCTGCAGGGGCAGCGGCAGATCACTTCCCATTTTTTAGCTGTGGGAACATTCAGAAAGCAATGCAAAATATCTGTGACTGCTCAAAGGCAGAAAGAGTGATAAAGAACCAAAGATGGGAGGGTGAAGAGGCATAAAGAAGCTAGGGTGAGGAAATTGTTGAGGCAGGAGATAAAAGGAAGGAAAACTCCACAGAAAAAGGAGGATGAAATGAAAAATTGCTGAGGAGGTAGTGAGAGCATATGGCCTGGGTGAAAACAAGTGTTGTGGAAGAGGGAATGAGTTCACCTGAGGGACTCCTCAAATGACTGCAGGAATTAATGTTTCCATGATACTCACATACATAAGGTCCAGAGTGAGACAGCTCAACTCCAAATGTCAGATAAAAGATGATCTGTCAATCTCAAGTCTTTCCCTTAACAATGGACTTCCACGCATTGAAAGATAGTTTGGTTGGATGAAAAGATCTTATCAAAAGAACACCTTTGCACACACCCCCAATATGTCAAGGAAGATTCCTATATAAGCCTTAAATTTGCATGTCATTCTTTGTGAAGGTTTGTAAAATGAATGGTTTTATTCACTGCTAACTCTTCACCATTTTTTGATTGTTGCTTTCTCAGGCTTGTGTTTCTAACACAAAGGCTAATTAACTGACTTACAGCTTTTTGAGTGGATGTTTTGCAGCTGGAACACACTGAAGAGATCTGTTTGTAACAGATTAGAACAGAGAGCCACTTATGAAGCAGTGCTTTCTCATACACTCTGCTAAAGGTTTCCAGTTTTCCACCTTCATCTGAGTTTTCCTCTCACATCCTTATCCCCTCATAATGATTTGAGGTGCTAAAAAATACTACCCCAGGTGCACCAATCCTTTCTTCAGTATTCTGCCCAACAAATCTGACAATAAACTTTTTATTAACAATCCTAAATTGTGTTTTCTTGGAATTTGCAGTGAAAAGAACTAATGACAAAAATTACTAAGGAGTTACAAACACAGGCAATGGAGAGGGACATACCTGTGTCTTCCCAGTGAGAGTTTGCTCTCATGATGGAGTTTAAAGGGGACTGTGAAGAATTATTCCTCAAAGGTAAACACACAGGCACACATATACACACACACGAAAAAGAAAAAAAAAAAGTGGGTTTTTTGCTGCTATTTTTAAACACATAACTGTATGATCCAGGTCAACTTTTTAAAGTAATGTGATACAACTCTCTCGGGCACTGCTTAAGCGATGCTTTAAGTATTTCATCTCAAATGAGCACTTTTCTCTAGGGAAAGAGTGAAAGATATCAAAGACATAAACTAATTCTTGGTCTGCCATTCACATTGGGTAGCTGTGAGAAAGGTATCCCTTTTCTGTTTAAAATTAAACAGGTTAATCTATGTTCTTACATCCTCTAAAACTCTCAAACCCTGAACTATGTGCTGTCTTACTTTTTCATCCTGGTCACTTAATTTCTACAGTTTCTGGGTCATTTCTTTTGCTTCGTCCATTACTTTCAATCTCACCCTACATACTATAATCAAAGTTTAGGATCGGGGAGAAAAAAACCCTATGCAAACACCAATCCCACTTTCCCAGATCCTTTCAAAATGCTTTTTTAAGGAGGCACCATAAACAAACGTAAAATCATTCTCCGTTCTAAATGACTGCCGGTTATAAAATAAATAAACCAGATGCATGTGGTAGACAGACAGTACCTGCTTTTTCACTTTGTTCCCATCACGTTTAAAGAAGGCAGGGACTGACATTCCACCTGGGAGCGTACAGACATGAATGACGTTCTCAATGTAAATGTGAGACAACAATAACAGATGGTAGTTTAGGTATTTTGAATTTCGCAGTTTTGTCTACATAATACTTTAAAGTTATAATTATTGATGTTAAAAAACTAGAATTCTGCTTGGTTTATCTGTTTATGAATAGGACTACATTTTCTGTTGGAGATTACAGCGAGTTTTTCTCTCATCCGAACACATTGGCGTACCTGTGGCTACCTCCTCAATCCACTCCTTCTGGGTGAACTCCGGGAAAAAAACCAGCACCAACCCTGCACAGACTCACAGGGAATTGTGATGGGAACCCTGCAACACCAGAACACGCGCCCTGTGGCTTTCCCTGAAACTCTTCACACCCAGCCCGCGGGACAGCGCACAGTCGGAAAGGAGCCCCGAGGGGAGCTCCCTGCCAGCCCCGTCGGCGGGGAGCGACGCCGGGAGCCCGAGCGGCCGCTCTCGCAGGAAGCGGGAAGGAGCGCGGCCTCTCCCCGGGCAGCAGCGGCAGCAGCCTCGCCCGCCACGGCAGCAGCTCCGGCGCCTCAAGGCGGTGCCGGGCCCGCCGCGCTCCCGGCGGCGACCTTCNNGGCCGGGACCCACAGCGCCCCGTCGGGCCCGGCAGCGCGGCCGCCGCTCCTCCCCTCCCCTGGCCCGCGGGCAGGGCGGGGGCAGCGTCCCGCCGGCGGCTTGTACCTGTCCCGGAGGAGGAGGAGCCGGAGCCGCGGAGCCAGGGACAAAGTTAACTCTGGAAAGTTTACCGCGGGTGGGAAGAGAAAGGCGGAGAGCAAAGGGGAAGGTCGCTCCCGCCCCGCCGGCCGCAGCCGGGGGTCCCCGAGGAGGAGGACGCAGCGGCGGGGCCTCCCGCGGGGGACGCTCCGCTTCCTTCGCCCGGGACTGGACGCCCCCGCAGCGGAGGCACTCGGAGGCCTGCTGAGGTGACCGGCGAGCGGGAGCGGAGCACGGCCGCCCTTCCTTGCCCGCCTGCCTGGGAGAAGCGGCTAGGAGCGAGGACGGGCGCCCGGAGGAGCTCCCGCGGGGCTGCCGGCGGCCCCCGAGCGCCGCGCCGTGCGCCCGAAGAGACGGAGGCTCCTTCGCCTCCCCCTGCACCGGGACCCCTGCGCCCTCGCCCCCGCGGCCGGCGGCTCCCATGGCTCTGAGCAAAGGGCTGCGGCTGCTCTGGAAGCAGGAGCCGGGGTCGAGCGCCCTGCTGGAGGCGCGCAGCCGCCAGGACTGCCTGTTGCTGGAGGCCGGCACCGTGGCGGCGCTGAGTAAGTGCGGGGGCGGCCGTGGGGGCTCGGAGCTGCCGTGTCCGTGGGTATCCGTGGGTGCCCGTGGGGACGCGGAGCTGACGCGTCCGTGGGTGCCCGTGGGTGCAGGAGCATTGGGGCACTTTCCCCCGTGGCATGGAGAGAGGAAGGGGAGCACGCAGACCCGTGTCCAGCGGGATGCGGGCCGCGGGGAGCGCCACACCTCCCTTACACCCCGACCTCCAGCACGGCCCTCCAGGTTTGAACACTTGCTGTTCCATTTGGGTGATCCCCGGTACCGTGCTGTTCGTGGATGGTTGGCCAGCATCTCCTCCCGATCCGTGTCCTATCGCTGCTTTGGATGTCTTGAACCTCCTCACCAGCAGCCGGGGTAGAAGAAGCAGGAGAGGCCGCCCGGCTGCCTGGTGGCGGTGGGGTCTCTGCACAGGGCACCTTTAGTGTGCAAGACTTACCCTCTATAGCCTTGACTGCAGAGGAGGGCCCAGGTAAAGGGATGGAGTCCACTGCCTCTTGAGGAGGTTTCTACTCAGCTGCATGAGGTGCTAACCACCAGGGAAGACAGCCAGCTCACAGCAGAGATGCTTTGGGATGACTAGGTTGAGATTCGTCTCCCATATGAAAAACCCCGTGGTGCCCCTGTGGTTTGAATGGTACTTGGTTACTCGAATGTCTGGCTCTTAGTGGAGGAGTCTTGTAAACGTAGTCAGGGTTGTCTCACCTTCTGTTTTCGGTACTTGTCACGCATGAATTAATGCAATGCTGATGTTGCTAATGTTGAAGCAGACACAGAAAAATGAGGTGACTGAGAATGTAAGGTGCAAAAAGGAACGCATGTTTGTGCTGTGTTCTTAAATTGTTTTCTACATAATGCCCGTGCCTGCAATGGTGCTGCTGTTTGCAGCGTTGTAGGAGTCCGTGTTCAAGCAGCTCAGACTGTTGTAGTAAGACCTGTGTGTACATTGTGATTTGTACAGCGTTAGTCACAATGTCACCTCGGGATCTGAGTCCACTGCGCTGAACCTTCCACAGTGTACAGTGTCAGGATATGCAGAATAAAGTGCTTGATTTTCAGGTGTTGGCGACTTTAGGAATGATGAAAGCCAGAAAGGTCATCAAGGGGCATCTGATTTTCACATGAATAGTTTTGATAACAGAAAATTTTGACCTGTCGTGAAAAAGAGGTTATTGCCACACTGTGGGGATTTTTGTTTGTTTAGTTTTGTTTATTTTATTTTATTAGAGTTTTATATTGTGTAATATTTGGGGAGGTCAGTTTCTTGCTAAATTATTTGGTAATAGTGGGCATGAGTGTGTTACTTTGGGGGGGGCAGGGGGTTGTGTCAGTTTTCAGTGAACTGGCAGTGAAAAGTCAGTGCTGAGCAGCACTTTACTGACTTTTCCTGATTTTAAAACCTGGTGACATTAAAACTCTGTATTGATATCATTGAGGTTTGGCCTGTATTTTGTTATTCTCATAAAAATCTAAAGCAGCCCCACTTCCTAGAGCCAATGTGCATGAATAAAATGGAGAGACCAGTATTCATCTAGCAAGCCCTGAGCCACACCTATGACCAGTGGTTGGAAAGATTTGAAATCTCACTAATTAAAGGAATCATCAACATAGAGAAGATTTTTCTCCCCCAGTGTTGAACTGCTATACCGAAAATGATTTAGTGGCTGGAAAGTTGCCCAGCAGAAAAGGACCTGGTGATGCTGCTCAACATCCATCTGAACATGATCCAGCAGTGTGCCCAGGTGAACAAAGAGGCCAATGGCATCCTGGCCTATCTCAAAATAGTAGTGTGTCCAGAGAAGGGCAGTGGAGCCCGTGAATGGTCTGGAGCACAAGTCCTGTGAAGAGCAGCTGAGGGAGCTGGAGGTAGTTCGCCTGGAGAAAAGAAGGCTCAGGGAAGACCTTATCTGTCTCTACAACTGCCTGAAAGGAGGCTGTAGCCAGCTGGGGATCAGCCTCACATCTTCTCCCAGGTAACAAGTGTCAGGACAAAAGGAAATGGCTTCAACTTACACCAGGGGAGGTTTAGATTGGATATTAGGAGAAATTTCTTCATGGAAACGGTGGTCAGGCGTATTGGAATAGGCTGCCCAGGGAAGTGGTGGAGCCACTGTGCCTGGAAGTGAATCCAAAACTGTGGATTTGGAAGTTGGGAAACATGGTTTAGATGATATACACAGTGGTAGTAATTTAATGGTTGGACTCACTGACATTAGACATCTTTTCTAATCTTAATGATTGTATGATTATAGAGTTTATATCACCTCTTTTTAAAATGTGTTATAAGAATTCTGAAGTAGTGATTTGTATGGTGTAAACAGCCTGTTTCCCATGCCTTTTGGAAGTCCAGTGTTATGTCTTGAGATAAATGTAATCATGTATGTGCTGGCACTCAGCCCACTCCATGGGCTGAGTGCCAGCACATACGTGATTACAGCCCACTCCATGGTAATAACTTTGTCATTTTATTTCATTTGATTTCTCTATTCCTTCCTGGGTCAGTTCCTGTATTGTAGGAAAAGCCAATTTGTCCAGTGGAGCTTGTTTAGATAATTTCTTCTGTTTATGCAGCAGAGGACCAGAAAAGGAGGGAAAACCAGTAGTAGGTATTGTGATGGTGAATTTAGAAGAATTGTGAAGAGGAAACTTCACAGCAGGGTGGTAACAGAAACAACATTAATTCTGTTTTGTTTGACTTGCCTTTAGGTTGTTACTAACCATGAAACACTACAGTGGGAGGTTAACATAAACTTTGTGTATGTGTGGTTTCAGACATACCAGTCCTAGGATTGTGTTGGTTTTGGCTTTTCTGTCTAATTTTCTGTTTCTAAAATAAAGTTCTTTAAAAATTGCATACCTGTGGTGAGGAGGAATTATGCAACTGCGCCTTATGCAAACCTCTACACTAAATAAAAGCAGATGGGTGTACCTGGAGCACTTAAGCTGTGCAGCAGTTTATGTAGTTTTGCAATTGCACTCTCATGAAAATGGAACTGTAGAGAGGAATAATCACAGATGAACAGTGAAGGCCTGAGAACAAATTTTAGTTATTGTTCATTATTCTTTTTTCCATAATTACCAAGTATCTCTGCCCTTGAACAGGCATGACATCTGCACTTTTGGAAAGTTTAATTGCTTCTATAATAATTTTGTTCTGAATTTAACCTAGTTCAAGTGGCAGAAGGGAGTGAGAATTGTCCTAGAATATGTGGTGTTACAAAAAAAAAGAAATCTGAAAAACCACACTTGTACAGACACATTGTCAATACAGGCTATAAATCTCTGGTAAACTCCTCATTAAAATAAACACTTTCAAATAGGTAAGCTAACAATTTGATGCTATCTTGTGAATAGATAACTTTATACTTTTTCCTCTCTCAATATGTTAATGATGACAAATTTAGTTGCAAATTGGTTATGTTTCAGAATCCAGATATTCAATACCTGGAAAATATTTGTATCCTTGATATCAGTAATGGAAAAGTATTATAAAGATCTCTAATTGTCTGAGATGTCAGCAATTTATAAAATGAGGACACTTGTCCTGTAATGGAAACCTAAAGTAAGAAACTTCTGGAAAAATGAAGAAATGAAAAGTCACTGCGGGACTAGCTGCATATCCCTAAACCCCTTATCTTAATCTGTATAGTGATGTGATATCAACAGAACAGCTTTCTGTTCTACCATAAGTTAAATAGTATTTTTGAGGATGGGAGTTTGTCTTCCTCCGCTCATGATGTCACTGTAGGGTGGAGGGTAAAATGAGGGTAAAATTCACTGTTTTGAATTGAATGACATATTTTGCTGCAGGTTTTTTCTTTTTTTTTTTTTAAATGCCACTGGCAATCCTTAAGCTTCAGTCATCTCAAGAAGGATGGGTGACAACCTGAAACAATTCTACCAGGAATTCTCTGAACTAGAACATCAATATATTCTGTGGAAGAAACCTAGAGTCATGAAGGATGAAGAAAAATTGTCATTGATTTAGAAGTTTTTGCTTAATATAACAAGGAGTGTAGATACAGATGCTGTTCCTACGTGAAACACATTGCAGTTTCAGTGGTTTACAGATGAAGTGAACTGCACAAGCTAGTTCTGGACTGCTGTCAAGGCAGTCACTAAGCTAAACTAATGCTATAGTGCTGAAATTATGGTGATTTAACTTTATTATGGCAGGTAATTTCAGTGAAAAGCTGTCAACAGGAGTGCTCTACTATTGAAATTCAGAATAATAATATGTTTTCTCAAGGGCAGAACCAAAGAGTGCAGAGATTTATTTTTATTTCGCAAGCTCTTTGATTCTGCAGCTGCTTTTATAAAGGATGTTACATCACCTGTTATGTTAAATCCTAAATGACCATGGTGTCTGGAAAGTACAGAAGTTCAAAGCTGATACAGTGTGTGTTTTTGCAAATGTCTGAAGTTTTTCCAGACTTTTACCCACAGATGTGGGAAGTTAGTCTTTACTAGAGAAAAGCTGATATAGAGCTAAGGTATGTGTACACTCTGTGGAGGAGCTCTGTACCTCCTCTGCTGCTTCAGTTGCGTGTGTATGTGTGGTTCTCTGATGCAGCTGAGTGAAACCAGGGTAAAGTCTTGCAAAACCAGGAAGTAGCAATTAATTACCTGTGCATCTTTTTTTTTTCTTTTGTACAGAAAGCATTTTCTGTGCTGTTATGCACATTCACTGTTTACAATTACCTTTGGTTTTGTACTCATGTGAACAATTATGCTGCTGAGTGGGGTATGGAAATCAAACACCAGCACTTGTGTAAGCACACTGTGAACGTGTTTCTAAGCACTACACTCTATCAAGACAGTGAGCCCTCTACCATGGCTCATTTCTATTCTTATGCCAGAATATTCATTTAACTATCACAAACTTTTATGAAGTTTTCTGTAGTTTAGTGGTGTTCAAGCTTTTCCATTTGTGGATCCCTGTAGAACTTGTGGAAGCAGTCTACAGAGCAGAAGTCCTGTCTTCCTTGGTTATGCTGGCAGTGGGCACTTGCAAGCTGTGGTTCTTCAGGCTGAACTTCACTGCTTTAAATCATTGGAAAAAGTGTGTGTTGCAAACAGGGTACAGAGAAGAGGGAAGATGAGTTAGTGTAAACGGAGAGTGTTGATTACAAGACTTGTTTTCTGTGCTAGGAAACTGGTGGTGGTTGCGAGGGATGAATTCTTTGTGGTGGGTATGTCTGTAGTGACTGCTGCAAGTTATGAGTCATACGTGGCAGAAACCACATAAAGATAATGACCAAGGCTTAAGAAAAATCACTCAGGGACTTCCCTTTTATTTTCTTGACTGCCTGCAGCAGCATGGAGCTGGCCAGTAGAAACCTGGTGGTTTCATTAATCCATTATTCTTTGATTTTGAATGAATACATTCATATATGCACATGCAAGTATGAAAACATAATCTCTCACTAGAAGCAGATTGTTCTCAATCTAATATAGAAAACCAGGGAACTGATCTTTCCAAAATGCCAGTTTTCTGTTTTGTTTGTTGTATTATCAGCTGGAAACGTCTCTTACTAGAAAATTGGTAAGTACATTGCTTAATGTTTTAAATATTTGGGCTCTCTTAACTGTAACTCTGACCACAGACTTCTTCCCAGCTCTGTACTGCTTGGCCTATATGGTGTCTCTGAATACAGTCTGACTTTCGTAATGCCTATGTAGCTTGGATTGAATGTGAACAGGAAGATTTTAGTGGTGAAAGATATTGAAAATACAACAAAGTACTTTAAATATGTCTGCAGATGACAGAAAACACAATTTGAAGGCAAGTTAATTGTCAAAACTCATATAATACCAGACACTGGACTTATTTCTAGATAAGATGCTTATGGGTAGCGTATATATGGGGGTTTTGGTGTGAAATTTCTGTTTGATTACAGATTTCCCCTGTTTCTGGGGAAAGTTCACACCTCTTTCCCTCAAGTGCTAAATAACAAATAGAGTCATCCCGTGACACCTAACCTATGTTTCTCAAAGTACTTAAAAATATACTTGAGATTACATACATATAGCAGTACCTGCAGCCAAGCAGGTGACTATTTCCAGAATCAGGCTGAAAAATCATAAGGAAGAAACAGAATCCATAATCCAGTCTCAGACTCATTTTTTTCCAAGAACTTTTCCTTCATTTCTGTCTTTAAGTTGTAGGTATTACTGTGTCTGTCCTTAATATTGGACTTGGAATTATGGTACTTTCCTACCCTCTTACTCCAGTCACTGACCTTTCTGGGCTCCCTGTGCTTGAGAGTTGTGCTGAATCTTGCTGAAGTCTGGGGGTTCAGCCCTAAGGAGGGGTTAAATAAAGGAAATTGCGTATGTTTGGCCAGTTCCTGCTAGCTGGTAAATTGAATTTGCAGCTTTTACAAGCAGGAAGTCACATTTGGTTAAGCCATATGGTGTAATGTAGTTGTGTGTCTTTTCATGGTGTGGGGTATTTTGGCTCTGAAATACTTTATGCATGGAAAAGGTCACTTTTAATTGATTTTATTGTAGCTTAGTTTCATTGAATTATTGTGTGCCTCTTGTTTTGCAGGGGTTAAAGTGTTGAGCTAACATGCCAACCTTATATTTGCACCAGGTGCTTATTCATAATTAAGAAAAGTGCTTGAGGAATGCAGATTGTGTGCAGATCTAAATCTATTATGATCACAGCACAGTTGTGATAATTATTGCAGAAGAGCTGATACTCAATTATATGTTTAATGGAAAGAAAGATTACTAAAGAAGTATTAATGGGAAGTTTTAGTGGAGTTTGGTGATTATTATGTGTACCTTAGTTATTATTAAGTAGTAAAGACATGCTCTATGTAATTTCAAACTCAACTTGTTCTCTAAGTAGAAAATTTTTTTCTTTCAACTTGTTTTAGCAGTATTGTGTATTAATTCTGTATGTATATATGTAGGTATCTCAAGATGGCTGGCTTAAAAGAGGAAGAATTTTACATGTGAGCAGAATATCGCTAAACTTGTAGTCCTCATCCTAGGTTTTCAACCAGACCACTCTCACTGCCTCTGCATTTCAGAGATCTTATGAAAGCTGTTGCAGAATAAACCCCCTGACTTTGGAACATTTAAGAGAGAAACACAGGAATAACTTCCATGTTACCACAGAATCACATAGTCACAGAATCCTTAGGATTGGAAGGGACCTCTGGAGATCCTCTGGTCCAACCCCCCTGCCAAGGCAAGGTCACCTAGAGCAGGTGACACAGGAATGCATCAGGTGGATTTTGAATGTCTCCAAAGAGGGAGACCCCGTGACCTCTCTGGGCAGCCTCTTCCAGTGCTCTGCCACCCTCAGCGTAAAGAAGCTCTTCCTCATATTGAAGTGAAACTTCCTGTGCTTTAGTTTATGGCTACTGCTACTTGTTCCGTCACTGGGCATCACTGAGAAGAGTCTGGCACCATCCCCTTGACACCTGCCTTTGAGATATTTATATGCATTGATGAGATGTGCTGCCAAATGTTGATAAAACTGTATTTTCTGTATTCGTGAAACTTGTCAGATATTGGTATATATTTTCCCTGTCCATCACAATCCTTTGGAGTTTTGTAGAAATATTTCCCTTTAACTCTCTTCATCTAGCAAAGTAGCCCATAAGTTTTGTTCTCTGTGTAGCCACACTGATTCTGACTCATGTGTCCTAGCACTCCTTGAATGTTCTAGGGGATGTTTCAGGCTTTGATGACAGTTATTTGAGATTTCAATAAGATCTTGAGATTTGTAAATATTTCTTTTTAATAACAAGATATGAATCTCGCTCAAGCCCTCTGCAATAATGTCCTTAGTGCAACACCAAGGAGTGAAACAGGACAGGAGACTTCAAGTTCCATCAGTACCTTTAACAAAGGGAATTTACACACACTGCCCCCCCAAATGTGATCCATAGGCTCTAAAACATTCTGGCCTCTCTGTTTGCATGACCCACAGACATAGCTGTGTCTGTTTGGCATGTTCCTTTCCTGCTCCTTCTTGCTTCTTCCTTCCAGGCAGCTCTGCTGGTGCTGCTGCCCTGACTGATGCTGCTGTGCAGGCGTAGGTTCTGACAAGTGGCCTGCCCAGGACAGTGGCATTTCTGTACCAGGACTGGCAAAACACAGCTGCTTGGCTCATGTTTGGAGAAGTCCTCTGCCAGGAGCTGACGTGGGTGTGATGCCACTGGTGTGACCTGGGAAACTCCAGTGGGTTCCATACGTGCCAGCAGCAGCTACTTCTTGCCAGTAATGGAATAAGCTGTGTGTTGCTTAATTCCAGGGTGAAATAAATTCCATTCTTTCTTACCAGACACTTTTAACAGCCAGCTTTCCAACTTGTAATTCTATTTTGACTTTTGAAATGCTTTCAGGTTGTGCCTGGCCTGCAACTTTGTGAGCTGCCACATCAGTCTCAGATCTGAATCTCTTGGTGTTTCTCTTGTTATAGATTTCTTCCTAAAACTGGAATATTTGAAACAAGAATTTTGGTTTTGGTTTCCCCTTTTTATTTTAAAGTAGCACAGTTATTTTAATGTAGAGAAGCTTTTAAAGCGAGGGAGATACTTAAGAAAAAATTGTCACTATGTTGTTGCTACTCTTTTCTACTTAGTAAAGATGCCATGGACAGTGAAACATCACCTTTTTTAACCTGTTTTTATTTAATACATAAGAAAGTCTTGATAGGGAGGTTTTTTTCAAAGACTGAAACATTGTTATAGTCTATCTAAATTGGTTTTGTGAAATTGGTTTTTTGTAAGTGCCTGAGAACTGAGCTTGCAGTCTCAGCTCTTAAAATGTGCCATTACTGAGTATTTAAATTGTTATTGTCCAGAGATTTATGTTACCCAATAAAAATCACTTTATCCTCTGTCTGCTGCTTATGTTTTGCTTCACTGGTGTGTGTGGTATTGACATTTTGCTAGTTTCTCCTGATTTACTCAGTGTTCTAAGAAAGTAGAGTACATAAGTTGTGAAAGTATGGCAGTAAAAACAAAACTAAGAAGTCTTCTTTATTTGTCACAAGTGCAAAAATCAAGACAAACATATTTTAATTACTCTTAGGGGTTGCCTCTGTTAAGGAATTTTGCAAGAGGAATTGTCCTTCATTCCACTTCAAAGTGTCAGCAATATATGGCATATTTATTTGTTTTCTATGCTTCTCACTGAGCTCCTTGCCTCTTGAGATTTATAAAGAGAAGTCTCTTTCTTTTCTCTTCTATCATCCATTGCAAGCAGTTCAGTTTGTCCTTTTTATTCCCAGAGGTTTCAGGAGTTTTTTAAACTGCTGAAGTTAATTAGGAGCAAAAGATTGCATATTATTAGCAAACCTCTGAAAGTACTATGTTGCTGTTTATCTGTAGTTCAAGAAGTAAAAGGACATTTGAGGGTTACAGTCTGTTTTCCTCATTTGGGAGATTAACCTTGCTCCTCATTGGGAAATATACACAAAATGCAGATTTACTCATCCAGGAAGTATGCTGGTTTTATGTTATAGTAGCCGGTGACAAGTTTAATCTGTGTTCAGGCTTAATATCTAAATGTTCAGTATGTGCCCATTGAAGTTGCTTGTTGCAGAAATGCACAAATATAACATGAGCATCTGACGCTTTATTTATTTAACTAACTAATTCTTACTTCGCTAAAATATGTTTAATTCCTCTTGAAATCAACATCTGGTGGTGTGTCTGCATGAAATCATGTTATCCTGCATAAAAAAGTTTCAGTTACTTCTGTCTGAAATTTGACTGAGAGTCTGGAAGTATAAACTCTCTTTTTGTACATCAAAAAAAGATATATTTTAGCTTATGGCAAGACTGATTGTTATATTTGTTCTTATTTTAGAACACTGTAAATTTTACATGTGCTTATATATTTCTTTATTTATTCTGAATCTGATGTGGCATCCATACCATAGAATAAAATTGTTACTAACAATCAGGTTGATTTAAAAATGTAGTGAGTGCTCTTCTTTCTTCTAGGGTGGTGTGTGGAGATGCTATACATTTCTGTCCCATCAAGTTTTAATCTCTGTGGTCCTACAGCATTTTAACCCTACCTTGTACTGTAGTCTTGTTGACTGAGGAAAATCACCTGTGGAAAGCACTGGTGTAGGCAGTAGCAGTCTGAAAATTATTATAAAGACTGGATAACTAAGTTTTCTGCCTTTCTATTTTTTTCTTAGCTCCAGAAGAAAAGGATGCAATTAAAGGGCAGTATGAAAAACACATGGATGCTTATGGCTGCTTAGGAGAGCTTCAGCTCAAATGTGGTAAGTGACCGTCTATATGACAGAGGTTCTAAAATGCCTGGACAATGCTAAATGGCAATAAGTGGCTAAAATTGTCTAATTTCTTAAATTGTGAAAGCTAGCTGCACCTTGTCGTGTAGACTCTGGAAAAGATCTGTTTCTTTTTCTATTTTGTGCCAAAACCATATCACTCAATGATGGATGGATTTTTTTCTTAATTTGTTTTGTCTAACATTCTTAGCTGCCTGCAGATAATTGCCATTCTTCTTGCCCTGCCACATTTGTCCAAGACAAGCTATGATTTCTTAATTCCTCTCTTCTTTAAGGATCATGTTTAGACACTGATTATCGTGGTCATCTGAGAGTACAGTACTACAGATTGCCAGTTCTTGCTATAATGTCTAATTGCCTTGAATCATTCATATGGATAAGGATTTGCAAAAGGTGGCCTCTGGCTTCAATTAGTGTAGTAAGGAATGTTTATTGTCATTGATGTAAATTTTTGTACAGTTTGGGAATCTTGATTTAGCAAAGGACTTGTTATTACACTGCCTGCAGGAATGTTAATGGAAATAACATGGCTTAAGAAGAGAACTGCAGTGATTGATTTGAAGATAATAGGACATTACACAGTACTCAAAATTCACTGATGATTTAGATGCATAAATTAAAAAGCACTGTATGTGTTGTTCCCAAGTTCTTACAGTGAGCCCTAATTTTCACTTGGAGGAATGACAACTTTTCCTTGTAACTTGATGCTTGGTCGAAGAGTCTACCAAAGGCAGTGGTGGTGTGAGCACTGGTGCATTTAGGCCAGTAGGTAGAATTGTGTCTTTTTATACCCCACTTACCATTTAGCAGCCTGAGAAATATGACCTGAAATTGACCAGAAGAGGCAACTACAATCTGAAAGATTTTTGTGTCATAATTTAAAGCTGTAGGCCCATCTAGTCTTTTAAAATGAATGTGGACTTTTTGTTTGTTGTGTTTCTTGTGGTGTTAATTAGACATTTCTCTGGAGATTTATATCAACTTGCTAATGTAATTTAAAACGGAGGACTTGTGATTAGTTTTTCTTGGCACTCGGGTCTGTTTTTCTACACAGAAATCTAATGAACCCTGTTGTAATAAGGGAATGTAGCTATTGAATTCAAGTGCTTCAAGCTACAGATAAGGGAAGCTTTTGTATGTGGAGGGAACCAAATATATCCAATTTTTGTCTTCATATTGAAAGGTGAATGATTTCAAATGGGGTGTGAAAAATTCTCCGCTTACTTTTTCTCGTGTCCTTATTTCTTCTTGAACAACATATGCTTAACGTCAGTGCTGTGAAAGTGTGAGGTTTGTCCTTTCTGAGCTTCTGCACCTCTGCCTCCTTCTAGCATTAGATTACAAGTTCTGGTACAGGACTTGCTTTGAAAGGTATTGTTAAATTTCAGTGAAAAGTGAGAGGGTCATGCTGTAATGGTAAGTGAAGGTAAGCAAACATTTACTGCTTCTGACCATGTTTTAAAAAACAAAAATGCATGTCGCTATCTCACTATTCAAGAGGTAACCAAGTCACAGTCTGGTTTAGATCTTCCATCTTACATGTGATTTCCATCCCTTTAGCTGTTGCCTACATAAAAGATTAACACTACAAAGGAATTGTATTGAGTTTGTGTAGCAAGGTTTTGGTCACAGGAGGGGCTGCAGGTGTAGCCCCCCACTGAAAAACTACTGGAAGCTTCCCCTGTGTCCAGTAGAGCCAATGCCAGCTGGCTCCAAGATGAAGGTGCCACTGGCCAAGATTGAACCCATCAGCAGCAGTGGTAGTGGGATAACAGATTTAAGAAGGGGGAAAAAAACCTGTGTAACTAAAGCTGGAGAAGAGAAGGAGAATATCTGAGAGAAACAGCCCTGCAGACACCAAGGTCAGTGCAGAAGAAGGGGCAGGATGTGCTCCAGGTGCCAGGAGCTGAGATTCTCCTGCAGCCCGTGGTGCAGACCATGGGGAAGCAGCTGTGCCCCTGCAGCCCATGGAGGTCCTTGGTGGAGCAGAGATTCATCTGCAGCCTGTGGAGGACCACATGCTGGAGCAGGTGGATGCCTGAAGGTGGCCTGTGACCCTTTGGGAAGCACACAGTGGAGCAGGCTCCTGGCAGGACCTGTGGACCCATGGAGAGAGAAGCCCACGCTGGAGCAGGTTTGCTGGCCAGATTTGTGTCCCTGTGAGGGCCCCACCCTGGGGCAGTTTGTTCCAGAAGGCCAGCAGCGGGTGTGAGGGACCCATGCTGGAGCAGTTCATGAAGGACTGCAGCCCAGGGAAAGGAGTCATGCTGGAGAAATTTGTGGAGCATCATTTCCCATGGGAGGGTCTCCATGCTGGAGCAGGGGAAGAGTGTGAGGAGTGCTCCCCATGAGAGGACTAGCAGAGACAATGTGTGATNTGGGAGACCCATGGAGAGAGAAGCCCACGCTGGAGCAGGTTTGCTGGCCAGATTTGTGTCCCTGTGAGGGCCCCACCCTGGGGCAGTTTGTTCCAGAAGGCCAGCAGCGGGTGTGAGGGACCCATGCTGGAGCAGTTCATGAAGGACTGCAGCCCAGGGAAAGGAGTCATGCTGGAGAAATTTGTGGAGCATCATTTCCCATGGGAGGGTCTCCATGCTGGAGCAGGGGAAGAGTGTGAGGAGTGCTCCCCATGAGAGGACTAGCAGAGACAATGTGTGATGAACTGATTGCAGCCCCCATTTCCCATCACCCTGCACCACCAGGGGAGAGAAAATTGGGAGTAAAGTCTGGGAAAAAGGGAAGAGTGGAGGAAGGTGTTTCTAAGACTTGGTTTATTTCTCATTGTCCTACTCTGTTTTGATTAGTGATAAATTAAACTAATTTCCCCAAGTTGAGTCTGTTTTGCCCATAACTGCTGAGTGATATCTCCCTGTCCTTATCTCAATCCTCAAGACTTCCATTATATTTTTTCTCCCGTGCCCAGCTGAGGAGGGGAGTGACAGAGCGGCTTTGGTGGGCACTTGGCATTCAGCCAGGAGGAGTCAAACTACCACAGAAATGCAATGTAACTTTTTTCTTTTTTGTATAATGCATTTTAGCAGCTGTAAACAAAGGCATAATTGGCTAGTTTCACTGAGCATCAGTGATCACATAGACTTTGTTCAGGAGTATCAGGTTTTTTTCTTACTACCATAAACATGCAGACCATAAGTATTAAATTAACTGAGAATATTTGTGAAAATACATTCCACTGGGATATTAAGAGTATATTAGTAGAGCAGAAGGGGGGACTTTTTGCCAAGACATGAAAGATGTCTCTGAACATTTTAATTAATCTGTAAATATCACTACTTAGAAATCCAAATAAATCACATTGTATGCCTGCCAAAGTAGATCGTGCCTTTCACAAGAAAGTAGATGAAATATGTGAAACTGACTCAAAAAGTTAATGTTTCCCACAAGTAATAACATTCACTTCTATGTACTTATGTCTGTTAACATGACTCACTAAGTTCTTCTGCTTTCTTTTGTGAGATGGATGGCAGCAGAATGAATTGTACAGTGCCTCTGAGCTGTACCTCAGCCAAGATTTTGCTGCCAAAGAAGATCTAGCAGTGACAAATACATCTTAAGCAAAGTGTTAAAAGAGCTGGCTTTAGAGTGTTTTTTTCAGACACTGTGATGTCAGGAAGAGATGCATACATAATGTGGTATTTTAACACCATCACCACATAGGTTGTTTGGTTTAATACAGCTGCTGTATTTGGGGAGGCATTCTGAATCCATTTGATTGTGTATATACACTCACTCTTGGACATATACAGTGTATAGTTGAAAGGAAGAAATTTCAAAGGCAAAAAGGACAACTGAGTACCTGTCTTCTATTTTATTGCACATTAACTAAAAATATAATTGCATTTAGAAGAAGGAAAAAGAGGGGTATCTTTGACACTAAAATGGTGGTTTGGAAAATCTTGGCTCTTTTCATAATTCTGTAGATTTCCTCAGGAATTTTCAGCTAGGTGGTTAGGATGTACTGCTCTGCTGTGTTCTGTTGCTATTTTTGAAGACAGATGGGAGGTAAAATTGGTTTTTAGTGGACTATAAAATGGTGTGGAGTGGAGATGGAAAAGGCTGAGGGAACATAAGGCGATGGAATGGAGAAAGAGCAAAAATTGGAGAAAATCCATTTTTGAAAAGAAAAGGCTGTCTGAAGTGAAATAGTTACAGTTAAGAAGGACAAAATAAGAATTGAATATTGCCTCCTTATCACTGTAGCTCAAAATAGGCACCACTGAAATCATCCCCTAAGCTGCAGGGGAAACAATTGCCTTGAGTCATGTAGACAGGTTAAATACAGAAACTGCAGCTTATTATTGTACAGTGTGACGTACCAGAACTGCATTTCCTGTTCAACTTGGATAAAGGCAGTCAGTTTCACAAGAGCTTTTGAAAAAATGGATGGAAATTATTATTGTCTTGTTTCTGTTCTAAATATTCTTCATCGTCTGCCTCTTGTGCAACATGATAAAAGGGCATTCAGCAGATATCACTGTGAGCAAAACATTTCTTACAGTTCTTCAGAAGTGTTCTTTGCAGATGGTTGTAGTGATTGATAGCTGTAATGGGGCAAAATAATGATCTTGATGACAATGCATGAACATTTGTACCTGTTTATCTGAGATCAAAGTTTGGTCCACAGGCTTTGAAAGATTTTTTTTTTTTTGTGGGTCTTGCTTTTTCATAGATGTATTCCTGTAGAAAGCATGGCCTGTAAGGAACACTTCACTTCTTGCTCTAAAATTATTTCAGAGATCTTTTTAAAACATTCCAGGTTGCATCCCAAGGACAGGAAGGACATGTCTACAGTTGCAACCTTCAATTGCAGTTCTTATGTTCCTAAATCACTTTCATCTATGTGTGCAGTTTAGAAAGGCCGATATGAATCAGGATTGTACATTAAACTACTTGTGTAAGCTAAAAAAAAATAAATATATATTTTCCAGAGTGGAGTATGGTAAATAGTCTACAGCTGATGTGGTTGGTGGTTGGTACAAAGTGAAATAAATGTAAGAGCCGGACCTGGAGCCTTGATCATGTCACAGGAAAAAAATTCGATTTTTTGGATTGCTTTTTATTGGCCTTAGTTCTGGTCCCATTCATCATGCATGTTGCAGATGTTGGGTGAATATAACATGTTTTCTGCTACTGTATTGCATATAAAATTGGGGGGAAAATGACAATACATTTTCCACCCATTGTATTTCCATTAATTACTTTTTTTTTTTTTAATAAGAACTGTTGGGCTTGTGTTTCCAGAAATGAGTTTGGCCTGTCCCATACTCCAGATATGCCAGGAGATCCTGAGAGCATAGACTGGCTGCAGTGGTAGCCCAGACAGGGCCACTGACTTTAAGGAATTGATTTAGTGTTAATTCTCCTTTTGATCTGGAGGATACACTGCCAGCATTTTAAAACTTGCTTGCACTTAAGGGGTGACTGCTCATTTCATGATTTTCAGTACTTTTCTTTTCATGTTGTTGTTGATGTTCTGAACAGAAGAATTGTAAATATCTTCAGTACAGTTAAACTCTTTTTAGAAGCTGTAACCCCATAATATGCTGCCAGGTGGTTTGACTGAACCAGCTGATGGTGTTTGGTGTTAGTCTGGTACTTCAAATGCTACTTGCATAAAACAGTTCTACTGGAAACTTAAAAGGAACAGTATTTTTAATTTAATTATAGAATTTGAAATTGTAGTGGGCTGCAGTTTTGAAAAGTTACGGCTGCAGAGATTGATGGAATAGTCTATATTGTTTAAAGGAGAAATATGTTCTGGGTTTAGGGAATATCTGGGTGTTTCAGTTTGATCTGTTTCATTAAAGTTGTGACATTTTCACAGTTTGTTCAGCAAAACCAATACAAAAAATCCTTTCTTTCTTGTGTGATGGCCTCACAAATCCACTTACCAAAGGAAATTCCATGTTGTGTTCATAGCAAGATTATTTGTTTGTTTGCTTTGGGGGGTGGGTGGGTGTAGTAAACCAGGAGTGCAACTTCATGCATTCTTTTGTTTCTACCCTTAAATTTAAGTGCATTTAGGTTGTGGTTGATACAGCTGTTTTCATGTTGCATATCTATTTTCAGCAGGGAAGATTATAGATTGTTGGCATTTACATAACAGGAAAGAAACCGCATTCACTTTTCAAAGTTTAAATTTAGAAGTAATTGGACTGCTTTTTTCCCCCTGTAATATATACACGATAAGCAGACTTTCAGGGACTGGCAAATAAGCAGAAACATTTTTCCTGTGTCTGAAAATGTTATGTTTCTCCCATATTAGGTACTACTTGGATATGTAATACTTTTGTTTTATTCCTTGGTATAACATTTGTAATATGAGAAAATGCTGAAGTGAAAGCATGAGTGGAAGCGGCACAGTTATCATTTCCATTACAAATTCATTGAATGCATTTATCAATACATGTAAAAGCATTGACAGCCCGGGTTGAGTGAAAAGGTGCGAGAATAAATGTCTGAGATTAAATGAACAAATTCCTAGACATAAACTGATGTTGCTGGTAAAGAAGGGAAGACAGGGAAAGCTTTCTGTGTGTGCAGCTGTATAGTTTTAGTGGTGAGTAATTTCTTACGTTGTAATGGAGACATGACTAAAAGATGAATAGTGGAGTAGTGTTCTGGCAGCATTAATTCTGCTGCGTGAGGTTCTAAAAGGGTGAAAGGCTGATGGGAGCATTACCTGTGTTCAGAACCCCATGGCTACCTCTGTGCTGTGAATAAAAATGGGCAGGACACAGGCACTGAGCGCTGTCAATAGGATATTGTGATTAGCTTGTTCCCTGTGCCAAGGGGGTATGTGCATCAGGCAAGGATCTTCCTCCTGCACACGGTACAGTGATAGCCCAGAGCTGGTTCCCAGGAACACTGTCCAAATACCAGCTGGAATGAGTGTGCTCTCAGAGAATGGGGCTTGGGACTTTTCTCCAAGGTACACAGTCAGAGAGATTTGTTTTAAGCTGAGGCTGTGGTGTTATAGGATTTTTGCATTCTGTCTGTTTTGTAGCATATCCTGAATGATTTAAGCAAATAAAAGAGGTTAGAGCTGGTTTGAAGACCACCACAGCTCACAGAGCAGCCTGAGAGGACCAAGTAGCAAAGCAGGCTAGCTTTATCATACCTTAAATCTCTCTTTTCATCCTTTTTCTCTAGTTTTCTGGGCTGTATATGTGAGCTCCTTTGCCAGCCTGTCTCTGTTCAAAGGTATCACGAAAAGTGTGTGGTGGCTGCTCTGTAATTTGGAGTACTGCAGAGAGACTTATTCTGCGTATACAGAACTGTAGAATGGCTTGAGTCAGAGGGCACCTTTACAGACCATCTACTTCCACCGCCCCTGTCATGGGCAGGGACACCTTCCTCTAGCCCAGGTTGCTCGAAGCCCCTTCCAGCCTGGTCTTAAACCAGATGTCGTAAACATCTTCCCAGGGATGAGGAATCCACAACTTCTCTGGACAACCTATTCCACTGTTTCACCACTCTCATTGTAGATGTCTTCCTTGTATCCAATCTAAACCTGCCCTCTTTCAGTGTAAAACTATTGCTGCTTGTCCTATCACTAGGGGCCCTTGTGAAAAGTCTCTCTCCATCTTTTATTATAGGCTCCCCTGTAAATACTGAAAGGCTGTAGTAAGGTTTTCCCCAAGCCTTCTTTTCTCCAGGTTGAACAGCCCTAACTCTTTCGTGTGGAGTTACTGCCCAGTGGCAGAAAAGTATCACAGCTTCAGAAAACCAATCTCCTTATACTTCAGGGACAATGCAATACCTTCTTAGGTGTGATTACTTTTATTGTGCTTGTTAGCTAGTGATTTGGGGGAGGAGAGATGCTGGACCTTTGAATGTGTAGATGAGTATTCCATTTGGGAGTGAGTGGTTGAGTACAGGAGGTAGTAAAAAGAGGTGATAGTCTCTGGTAAGCAAGGGCAAGTTTCTAGGTAAGGCAAAACTATAGTTTTGGTTGGCTTTTCCATCATGTTTTATTCCTACTCAACGCCTTCTTAAACTAGAGGATTACTCTGTTTAGATCCAGTTATTTTCCACTGATTACAAGCTCCTTGAAGGACAGAACCACAGCTAACAAGCCCTTTATTATTAAGTTTTTGTTCTCTTTGGCTATTTTAATGTTGACTTTCTCATTTGATCTCTTCTGAACCATGTAGGAAAGTTTAAGGTTACTGAAGGCAATGAAAGTACTTGTACTCTTTGCCTCAGCATCAAACCCAGACAGCTCTCCAAGTCCTTCACTACAGTTTTTTTGTGACTAACAAAGCTGACTGATACTAAGGCATATTAATAGTGTTTCTATATATTGCTTCCAAATTCTCGTGAGTGAAGTTTACTTTGAGCTGATCAGTTTTGCATGATTTCAGCTAAGTCACAGAAGCTATTAGCTATTCTGAGAGACAGCTAACTCCTCCCAACCCTTTCTGGAGGTTGCAAGGCAGTATTTGGTCAGTTATGAATGCTCGTGGTGATAACTGATATGTCACCTACTCTTAATTCTTTATAATTATGCAAAGTCATCTACAAAGGAGAAATAAACGATGAGTATTTCTAGCCCTCTGCTACGATGTCACAAACACAGAAGACGTACTTCTTGAAAGTACTCAAGAAGGAGAACACGACACAGCCTTGTTACAGAAAGAAATGTGATGAACAGAGCTTTTTAGTAAATACCACCTACACTGGCCTTTATACAAAACTGGAGTCAGCAGAACAGAATGAATAACATCTAATCTCCCACCTTGTCCTGGCATTCCAGTCCCACGTGCCTACACAAATATTCTGGCCCTGCTGAACACCATCCCTAACTGTTTTTCTGTAGCCAGCCTGTTATCTGAAAGCAAGGACTCCCCTGCTGGTGTTTCAGAAAAAGAATAGTTGTTGTGGGAGAGCTGGTGTGCATTTTGAGGCAGTGGGTCACCCTGGAGGGTTGAAAAGCGATCCTACAAAGCGTTCCCTTTTGCTGTCTGGAGCCATACTGTCCCAGATTGTCACTGTGCCCTTAGCTAATTAACTTGCTCTGGGCAGGTCAGCTGTTGGTTCTGCTGTGCTAAATTAATAAATCTTGGCTCATTTCCACCTTTTCTTACTAACTGGAGTGACCAGGATGACATTATCTCCATTACAGGCCAATTTAAGTGAATCAAACAATTTCTTTGTAGCAAAATCAGCATTTCCATAAAAATTGTTCTACTGTTTTTTAATTATTCTTTCAGAGAGAATGAGCAGAGGTTCAGATGGTTCTGTGTACGAGAGATGTGATTACAGTGGTGTTCTCAAGCTCCAAATTTATCTTTTACTTTTGGGGCCCTGAAGTTCAGCTGCTTCATGATTTCGGAGTTACGGCAGCTGTAATTGTTTTAGTGATAACTGAGGTTGTTGTTGAATCATGTACACGCTTTTGTGATATAAAAAGCAAAATCTCAAGCATTGGTAATACTGAAATTTTATGAATGTCTGAACACAGCCAGCTTCAGCTGAAGCCAGTAAAGAATCTGAATACTGTACATTCTGTGGGGTGGTGAAATTGATTTTTTGAGTAGTGTCCCAACAGTAAGCACATTGCTCTTCATAAAGTCAGTGGGGAAAACACACTCCAGTGCAGCAAAGGATGTCGATGGATAAGTATTGTAGAATATTGTGCAATTGCAGCCACTTACCTGCAGTTAAGAGGAATTCAGAAATGTAAAGAACGTGGCTTGCATGCCTGTTGTTCCTGTTTGTTCTCTTGTGAAGGAAGCAAAGACACTGGCCTCTGCTGGAGCCCTGTCGGCACTGCATGTGACAGGACTGATGAGCAGCTGTGTCTACCTGGAAGTAACCTTTCTGTAACTATCTGTCACTTTCTAGGTAACACTTGGCTGCACTTTCTGGTCCTGGTGACAGGCTGTACATCGGTGGGAAAAATCCTGGACGCTGAAGTTTACAAAATTACTGCAACAGATTTCTGTCCTCTCCAGGAAGAAACCAAGGAAGATGAGCGCATTACTGCCTTGAAGAAAATACTGAACTCTGGGATGTTCTATTTCTCCTGGCCTAATGCAGGCTCAAACTTTGACCTGACTGTGCGGGCTCAGAAGCAGGGTGATAACAACTATGAATCTGGTAACTCGTTCTTCTGGTTAGTACTGCATGTTTGTACCAGAGTCTTCTGCTGTCCCCACCTGTACCCCACTGGTCAAACATTCTCAGAGGGAAGTCAACATGTGCATTTCAAGTGCATCTCCTTTCATTTCACCGACATGTCCTTTTACAGGGCAAGTGGCCTTAATGAATTCATGGTAGCGTTTGTTTAATTAAAATTAATCTGATAGTGAAATGCAATTATAAAGTGACATTTTATGCTTCAAAGGAGGAAACACAAGATGTATTTTGCTCATACTACAGAAACATGTCTCTACATGTCTTGCATAGTTCCCCCTGCAGTCCTTTGTAAAAATTTTCTTTAAAGTTATCTAATAGAAACCTGCACTTGAACTGTTCATAAATTCCATCATTAGCGCTGAAGTATATGTTATTTTAGAAAAGTATATGTGTTTAAAGTCTGTAGTTTATTGTTTCAGTAATGTGCCCTAGATTTTATGTTGAAAACATGAATATTAATATGTTTACAGCTCAGTGCAAATGTAAGTTGCACAAAAGAAAACTCCCAGGATACACTGTTCTATGCTTTTTACTTTCTTGTGCTTATAAAGCAAAGAAAAATTATCTCATATTGTGGTAAGTATTGGTTGAGGGGAAGGCAGAAAACACAGTGCTACGTTTTGTCTTCCCTAGGTGGGGTCACGGTTGATGTAATTCAGTTTGTTTGCTTTTCAAGTTTTGGCATAATGCTTGAATTTCTATAACACCCTCCCCCCCTTCTTTTTAAACAAAAAGATAGTCACACAGCAGGCATAGCTGTTCTGGAAATAAATGGGGGTTTGATGTAGGTGGAAAATAACAGGCAGGATTAAATGTGGATGTTCTGCTAGAGTGTGCAATGAAGCTTGTGGCCCAAAGTAGGCGAATATTAAATAATCAAAGAAGTTCATAATGGGTGATAAATTAACATGAGAGAGCAGTTTGGTTAGGCTAAATAATGTTTCTAACTATTATGTGAATTTGACTGGTAAGATCTAGTGGTTTGAGTTTAAGACTGAAGAGAGATACATAATATTTGTTTTCAATTGTGCTAATAATGAATCCCTCTCCAAAAACTCAGCAAGCATTGTCAAGTCAGACACATGGCAGAAATTAGTTGTGCTACAATGATGAGACTGCTTAAGATGGCAATATCCCATAATAAAGAAACAACCTTTAAAGCAACTCTTTTCCCCTGTACTGTCTTTTGAAACTTTTCCTCTTGGAAGATAAGTATATTTGAATTCTCCTTCTTTGCTGCTTCTGGCTAATCTAGAAGTATATTCTGAAGAGTTTCTATTCTCCAATATGTTGTAGAACAGGGATAAATGGTGACAACATCACATTTAGGGCAAAAAGATGTTCCAAAGAAAATTTATCTTGATGTAATTAGGTGATATGGGAAATTTCAGACCAAGCAATAGATGCTTGAGGAAAGTAAACAATGAGATGAATAGTTACGCAATGAGAAGTGTAAGATGACCTTAGTTGTAGGCAACACAAACTGCCTGTTTAATGAACTGCAATAACAAAAAAATTCTACTGGAATTTGCCTGAGTGAGGACTTCCTTTCTGAGTAGAACTAGGAGAAAGAGGTGGAAGAGAGAGCAAAAATCGTTTTAGAGCTGCTTTTTCTGTTACATATTTAGATTAAAAAAGTAATAATGCCTTGCACCTTTTTCAGGTAAGTACTGTACATTTTTCAGGGGTTTCACTCTCTTTTACTGGTCTGCTGTTGAACAATGCAGGGTTGTAAAAGATATTTTCTTGGCCCTCCTATGTGACTAAAGGCACATTTTGAAAGATGAGATAAAGAAAAACATCATAATAGAAGAGACTAGCATCACTGTTAACTAGACATGACAGGTTTCGTGAGTTGTTGATCTTGAAGGTTAGAACAGATGCTCCTCTTCATTTTAGTAGTACTCTTTGCAGTGTCTCCAGTGACTTACAGGTCCAGTTTCTGCTTAGAATATTTTTTCTGAAAATCCTAGTGGATTTTGAACCAATTCTTCATCCTGTAGTCAATGCTAAGGTCCAGGCGATACTGTTCCAAAAGAAGTAATTAGCTTGACAATGCTGTAATTTATGAAAAAGATTACTAAATATAAATTTCTGGAGCTAAAAGAGGTGACATTTGCATCTGAAACTATAAGACAGGTACAAGATATAAAGGCAGCACCTTGGTGGTAGTTGTGCAGTTAAAATTTGCCATGTTCAGTTCACTGTAGTAGTTCACAAGTGTTGCTTCCTGATATTTCCTGGGTTTGGATAGAGATAAGGTACATCAGAAAAGGGGTCATAAAACATTAATTGATTAAATTAGTGATTACTGGCAGATGGCAGCCATGCCTGTCTGTTTGTTTTACTCAGTAATGTGTCTGTATGTTGTTGAACCTTTCAGGAACCAGCTATTGCATGTGCCCTTCAAACACTACCAGGTGAACTGCTCTGACTGGCTGCTGAAAGTAGTCTGTGGTGTTGTGGACATCCGCACTGTTTATGCCTCCCACAAGAAGGCCAAAGCCTGCCTCATCTCTCGCATCAGCTGCGAGCGAGCTGGTGTCCGCTTTCACGTCCGAGGGGTCAACGATGATGGACATGTGTCTAACTTCGTTGAGACAGAGCAGGTGAGTGGATGTATCCAATGGCTTTGAATAATTTAGTCCACTCGTGTTTAATTGGGGCAGAACTTTCAACAAGAATTAAAGGAGTTCAGCAAGTGGGGTTTTTTTTCAAGAATATTTGAAATATTATTGCATGGCAGATCTATTTGTTCTTGCCCATTAAGCATTTCTTTGCAATCTGCCCTTTCTCTCTGTTTCTGACTTTTTCATTCACATGGTTTTTACTAACACTTTTGATGTTTTTCCTGAGTGTGAAAGTCTGGCCATTTGATACTGTAGTGAAATGTAGACATGGGTTTTTAAACCATTCAGGAAGCTGTCTAGCAAAGGTGCTGGGACATCATCTTTGACTAGTAAAGTTCACTGTCAAATCATCTTTCACTAGTAAAGAAAATGTTGAAAAAATAACATCTTAGAGTCAGGCAAATTGCAGTTCAACTAATTTTGGAGGAGACTGCTTTTATTTCCCTTTGGTTTGTGGGGAATTCGCTCCAGTGAGAGGTGGTATGACAGTTTTTATACATACATGGTAAAAGCCTCATTTCCAGCTGATGCTGAGACAAATTATGTGTGTGAAATGCATTGAGCAGGCTCCCTTGATTGGCACAGCCAAACAAAACAACAGAGTCACTTGGTTTTGTTGCACCTGGTTTAGCTTGCTGCCTTCAAAGTCAGTAAAAAGCACTGGACCATGAAGAATCTGAAGTCTTCTGTGCCAGCTGAAGTGAGTGCTTTCTTACTCAAGTACAATCACCTTTTCCTTTTTGAACTGAAGTAGTCATTACTAGCAGTCAGAACCATCATAAAGGAATGGATCACTCTATAAACAGAACAGATAAATGGCTGGTAGTTTTCAACAAAAAACAGGGATTTGCTCCTAAAATTTGGTTGTTTTCAGCATCTTCTGGGCATACCTACAGAGCCCATAGTCATAGATGGTGTGTGTCTGTATATGTAGGTGCATGTACAATGAAAGTAGATTGCTTTGCTCATAAGGGGAGTGTGAAACAGTGAGTGCAGCACAGAGATACTTAAGCTGTGTTTCACTGTAAGCCTGTGCCTGATGGCTGAGGATGGCACTCCCTCTCAAAGGTGCCCACAGTTCAGCACTAGTATTTCCTCACGGCAGTGTGTGAATGTAGCAGCTCACACCCAGTGCACTCCTTATGGTTATCCCACTGCATAAGCCAGGCATGCCTTCAGGCACCTGTTTGTCCAAAATCCAGCCATGTTTGGGTACTTCCCAGATTTCCTCTAAGATGTTGTCTTCGTAGTACAGTTTTAACCTTTTCACCTGGTGGTTCTGCCTAAAGACATATGTAGAGCTACCTTAGAATTGACAGTGCTTTGATCCTCAGGAGGATGCCTGGAGGAGTTGCAGACTGGTGTTCCCCAGCCTGCTGGTGAGGTTTGATTCCCAAGAGGTGCTCCAAGCATGCACAGTGTTACAGTGTGACTTTCTGCCCAGTGGTCAGAGTTCTCGCTGGGGATGTGGAGACTTTTTGCTCATGTGTCTCCTTTTCCTGGTTTGCCTGCATTTTCAGTTAGGCTGACAGCTTTCCACTTGGTGTTCAGGCTCCCACAAATTTGGCTGGTTGAATGTGAAACTCTTCCCCTGCAGTGCTTGGGTGTCTAATGTCAGCCTCCAAATTCTCTGCTAATAATTCTCTTGTGTATTGCTGTTCCAAAGCAAATGCAAGTCAAGTCTTGCAACATCTACACCTTTCTAGAAAGTCTGTCAGTGCATTGGGAGATACAGCGATGTCTACTTACTGAAAAGTGGAATTTTCCCCTGAAACCTGGGAATAGACGAAGGGAGATCTGCCATTTTAAGTAATAACTTGGTGCATTCTGCTATTTTAGTTGAGTGTCTTCTTATGAATATTAGTGCAAAGCACTAATCCTGTTACTCAGGGTTTGAAGAATGTTCTCTTGCTGAAATGCAGGGGAAAGAAAGTGTTAGAAAGCGTTGTCAGCTTTTTTTCAGTGAGTCTCACATTTGTGGCACTGCACTTAGCAGTTGACTTATTATGGGAAATACTTCTGCTATCCTGCTCACTAGTTGGATCAGAAGTAACTCATTCTGTTTAGTTATGTTCCTGGAGTACATCATGTTACAAATGATTAGCATGAAAAATAAGATGGCCTTTGCATTCCACCAGAAAACCTGAGGATTGGCTCATGGTGAGGGGCAAAACGGTACTTGATTGCTGAAGCTTCCCTTAGCTGTGTCTGGGTCAGGCGCTTCACGGGAACTGCTGTGCTTTGTTCCTGTTCAGCCAGATGCTGAAGTGGGAGAACTTTTGAGTGTTTTTTCAAATGGGTAAGCAAAAGCACAAGAGAGAAATGGTTTTTTAGGTGAAAGGCTTGAGTGGGTTCAAAATTATAGCAAGAGTTTGCAGTTTTAAAGGATTGTTTTTGTTTGGTTTCTAAAACCAAAGAAAAGAAGAAAAAGAAGTTTGCTGTTACTAATCATGCTAAACAGTAGTTTTTTCAAGCTGCATGTCTTAATAAAGCAAAGTTGGGCTAACCTCTGAGATCCAGTTGAAGCTGGTATCCCCTTGCCATTAGGAAAGAAGAGTCCAAGAATAAACTCTCTCCTACTTTCATAGTAAATGACTGACTAATCTCCTGTGAGGTAATATCTTGACTGAATAACATTTTGTTTCCATTTGCTGCAGCCTCTACAGTATAAATGGCATATTGGCCATGTGCTTTCATGGATAAATAGCACCCTAGGATTCTGAAAACCCAGGACTTTTCTCCTCTTTGTAGGAATTGCTTCTAACATTTTTCTGGTTTTAGAAGAGGGAGAAACAATTAATCTTATCTCCAGGCAGCTCTTTTATGCATAGATGGTATGCTTTTGTCTCTCACTGAGTTAGCCTTGTGGCATTTCAGCTCTGCAATGAGTCATTTTTTTGTGGGCTTACTTAACTGCTGTGACTCAGTGTTTGAGAAGAAGGGAAGATGGGGGGGAAAGTAAAATATCTTCACTCTTTCTTTAAAAAAAAGAAAGAACAACTTCTAGTATATCTTTAAGCTCTTTGATCATTTGGCTTGTGTCTTTGCAAAGAACGAAGAAGAAAGAAAATATTATAGGAAACACTTAAGGAAAAACAAAATGAAGGGAAAAGAGGACAATCCCTCAAATATGTACTTTCAGATTTGCTGACAAATGTTTTTTAATGGGATACTAGCCCTTTCTACTTGCAGTGCTTGCAGTATTGCAGTTAATTCTCAAGTAGTTTTAAAATCAGTCTCTGTTTCTCAGCTTAAATGTTTCCCTTCACCTTTTCGTCCTCCCCTAGTGATCCTTTGAAGCTGAGACTGTGTTGCATTGTTGTAATTCTTTTCTTCTGATAGCTTTGCAAAGCTAGGAATGCTTCCTTCATTTAGTTTATGTGCCTGTTACTGTTTACATTTCAGCTCTTCCCCTAGTTATCCTCCAAAGAGTTATGCTAAAATCTTAATATGTGGTTTACAAGGAAAAATTCTAATTAACCAAAGACAAATAAATGGTTTCAGTTTTTTTCCCCTTCATGGAACTGTTCAGTAAAGAAAATTGAAACCTTGAGAAAGCATTGAAAGGAAATACCATTAATTTGGATTAACCTTCCCTTTCTTCCAATTTAAGAAAAAAAGTCAGACATGGATTAAGGAAAATTATCCCTATTTCACAATATCTCCTAGACTGTGTTGGCTAGCTCTCCAGGAGAGGAATGGTTGCAATCATGTGGTTGATTTATTTTCTGGATCAAGTTATAGTATGACCCCAGGCAAGGCAAAAAGGATTATTTTGGCAAATATACCCTTGGGTCCCATGGTCTGAGCTAAAGGGACTCACAGAGAGATATGTTTAGGCCATCTGGTGTCCATGCTCTTTGTGGGTTGTGCAGAGCTGGGGATCCCCGGATAAGCCATCTGAGTATCCATTTCATCAGGGACTGTGTCTCTGTGTGCCACTTGTGTCTGTAATGAACTTTGCTGTTTGAAATTGTGACCAGATGATTATTTGTTCTAATGAAACTGAATGATGATTATTGAATAAATTGTTCCAAGCAATGAATAGGCACAGCATGCTGGGATTAGAACACAGATGCTTGCTTCTTGCCCAGAAACTTTCTAGCAGTACCTGTGCATGAAGCTTGTGTTACCAGCAAAGATCCTTGGATTGCAGTGGCAAGGTCTGGCCCTATGCAACAGAAGAGAAAGACTGAAAAATGTCCTGTTGATCTGTCAGTACTATCACCCTTGATCCTGGAGTTGGAGAAGGAGACCGCAAAGAGAGTCTAAGACCATAGAAGTTGAAAGAAAAACAGCAAATTCTAACACCGGAGGTCAGAGGCCAAGTAATCTATTGTTAAGGCAAAGAGGTCTTCCACATGGGTTACGTATCCCCATAGTTGCTACTATGTTGTCTGATGGGAAACTGGTCTGGAAATTCATGCAGCTGACTGGATTGGATTGTACTATGGGCCAGAACCTTTGAGATTAATGAAGTAGTCCTCAAGTGTTTTGAGGAATTTATAGGAATGAACATTCTCCCTGGGGCACATAGGCAACAACTTGCTGTCATTTTGGATCTAAGACAAGAGGTAAGAAAGACAGAGAATTAGCAGTATGTATCAATCCCACTGACCGAGTGTTGTTCAAAAAGTAACTGATTGTTGTTGAACTTTTAGAGAAAAACCAGTATGATCTTCTTGTCCACGAGTTAAAGAAAACAGAGGACAGGAAAATTCTGGACATAACATGGTTTATTTTTCTTTAAGTTTCTTTTCTTAAAGAATTGTTCATCTTTTGTCTGGTACCTTAGAATAAGGGAAATAGATCTGCCAAAGGACAGGGTAATAAAGTCAAAACTAGAACAACAAAAAAGTGGGACAGATATGTGCTTGTAGAAAACATGACACAAAAACTGATCAAGGCTGTGACGAATATGAGAAAAGAAATTCTGTACTTGTCCATACGTAAGCAGCGAAGTTGGAATCTTTTATTTATGAGTGTAATTTCAATCTGAATGTATTCTCAGTGCTTATTTAAGATTTCAGCAAATAGGGTTTCTTACACTGTATGTGGCTGCTAAGATTATGTCCATTCCTGATCTGGAAAGTCGTCTTAGTCTTTAAACCTTCTCACTTAAAAAGTCTGCTGGTAGGAAGTCTGTTGCCACTAATATTGTAAGGCCAAGGGACATGTATAGTAAAAGGCAATGGGTCATGTTGCTTGGAGTGGTGAATTAAGAATAGTCGGTATTACTGAAATTGAGGGAACATTTGCACGGTTGTAATGCTTAGTAGAATGGCTAGAGTCTGTTTAGGAAGGAATGACTGGCCGAAAAGTCATTTTAATGAGTCTCCCACTCATTAAAAAAATATTAGGTCTTTTTCCAACTCGCTGGCAGCTTGGAAGAAAATAATTTTGGATTCATCTGGGTCATGAGAATGAGGTGAAAGGATTGTGAAAGACCAGAGAATTGCTCCAGAGAACAGAATGATGAGCCCTGTAAGTGAACAGAAAAAAAAAAAAGTACTTTCTTGTGAATGATTATGTTGGAGAGGCTGTGCTTCCAATTCAAAAACCTCATCTAATTTCTAAAGGCGACATGGAAACATACATAAAAAAATGTCAGTTTCTTTAAAATTCTCTGTCATTGTAGGAGAGTCCTGTATTAAACCTCAGCTTGACAGAGGATATCCCAGCCCATCACCTCAAGGTTTAGGCATCCTGTTGAGGTTACAGGTATGATCAAATAGTTTGAATATTTTGGTTGTTGTTCAATTCACCAAATAGACAAGCTTAATAGAGCAGAAAACAGAAAAGGTAATGGGTCAAAACCAGTGAACAGAAAGTATGAGTGATATTGGTAACAAACAGCTGTTAATTCACTAAGAAGTGGAAATAAAGCATCTGTTAATGCAGAAATAAATATTTGGCCAGTATTTTTCTTCTGTATTTGGCAGGAAGACAGCAGGTTATATATTCATGGTCTGTGAGGAAATACTTTCCATTTAAACTGTAACTTTCCATTTAACTGTAAAAAGATGTTAAATTGCAGGTACTGAATTAGAATTATTATCTATTAATCAGTGGATCTAGAGATTTGCAGCTGGATGTCTAAAAGAGCTGGTCAAAGAAATGCTTGAGCTGTTGGTTTTGCAGTTAGGTGTGGAAACAGGGACTTCTCAGAATACTGTAAAGAAAATGGATCCTCTGTAGCAAGCTGTTTGAGTGACCACATTGTACTTCAGGTAAAGCTTTGTCTGTATTTGTCATCATTAGATGTCTCACTTCAACTCATTAATTGCTGAGGTGATGACTGTTGTCAGCATTTTAAGTAGGCCAGTTCTGAACGTTTTTTTTGCACAGATTCCTGATCTTCATTTAGTATTACTCAGGATAGTGCTGGGGCTGAAGTACTGCTATTAATTTGCTTTACCTTTTTTAGGTCCATGTGAGTGAAAAGATGATTCAGTGTGTAGAAGTCACTGTCTCGTCTTGGCACAACCAGTCTCAGGGAGAATGTGATAAAAAGGATGAAGGTGGGGCTGCTTATTCCTCTCATAGTCCAACTGCAGGAGGAATGAACTCTTCTGAGCATTAAAGGAGAAAGAAAAGGTGCACCAGTGTGTTGCCATGGTAATTAGCTCCTGCACTCAGGTACCAATAATGTTGAGAGAACTTTACTGGGAGAGCATATTTTAGAGCCACAACTGTGACACAGGCCTTACAAGAAAGCTTTCTGAGCAACTCCTCTCTTGTAGGGGGTTGTGCTAGGATTGAATGTAACAGATAAGAGGGTTCTTAATGCTTTGGTGAGAGGTTAAAAAAAATCAAAACATAGTTTTGCACTGTGTCTGGGCTGGCTATCCTTCTAACACTGATGTTGTGTCCATGATGAAGCCACTTAAATCTTTCATCTTAGTGGAGACAGTTTTAAGTGCTCTGCAAAAATATGGTAAATATTAGATAAAGATTTTTGTCACCAGTTTTATCTATCTCTTATTTTTTTCACACATGTAGCTCTGAAAACTGTACGTTGACAATGCTTATGAAGATGAGAGGTCAAGGTCAGGCACTTTCCTTGAGCCACCCATTGGCCACATCTAGTGGCAAATCCAAAAAGACAAAACACTTTACAGCTGTAGAGAAACCCATTTTCATGTTCTATTCTCTTTTCAGAGTTACTAGCCAGCTGGCAGCAGTTGTGCCAAATGATATGATGTGGTTAGTGCAGCTACCTGGATAACCTGGATACCATTCCTCCCAAGAGCTGCAGAGCACTCATTGTCATGCATGAGATAACAGAGATGCGTATCATGTGTATCATGTATCTCCCATGGAAAGCTGCCAGGATTCCAATGCTAAGTATAGGCCAGAGGAGTGAGCCAGGCTTTGCACAGTTGCTCTGTGGTCATATTGGATCTGAAGATAGTACTTTTTATGCTAAGTTAACACATAGTGTAACACACTGATTGAGGGCTGGGGGTGGGGGAAGGCAAAAGGGAAAATCAGTCTTTGTACTTTGTATAGATTTGACTCAAAATCAGCTTGCTAACAGTGATCATAAGAACACATAAAGGGAAAGTTTGAGGTTTGGTTGGAAAGGAAATGGAGATTTTGGAACCTCTTGCTGTAAATGCCCTGGAAAAGAAGTAGATCACATTACTGTTCACTGCACCTCAGGATGGGAGTGGCAAAGCTGCTGGTTTCACAGAGTTTTATTTGGCTTGTCTGATAAAGCACAGCATGAAGTGAAATAAGAAATGGTAAATACAGCAGGAGATGAGCTTATCCCCCACCTGACATTACCCATCATCAGTCACAAGGAGCAATGACATTTTGCACAGTGAAGTTTTGTGAGAGGGACAGCAGCAGAGGATATGCCTGGTGTTTCCGAGTGTCTCCACCAGTAGATCAAATCCATCTTGATTGTGGACGAAAGATATAGTGGTGTTTTAAGTTTTCTCTTGTTTCTGGTAAGAAGTTAATTGAATCTGCTGCGATGACATGAAAGCAAATATGCTGTGCTTTGTTCCACTGCCTGTGAGACTATGGAAAAGAGGCTGAGCGGTAAGTGGATACAGGGAGATACATGGTTTGCTTTTTTTACCCTTTGAGTTCAGTGTCTTTAACTGTCACCTGATGAAGGGGCCACAGGCTGATAGATCTAACTAACTGCAGAACTCCTTTCCTTTATTTTATTTTTGCAGACAATTTACTTGGATGATGATGTCTCTTCCTTTGTGCAGATCAGAGGTTCTGTTCCACTGTTTTGGGAGCAAACGGGGCTTCAGGTAAACAAATAATCAGAAAGCCTACCTTGCTTCTCGTTCTTGCTACTTAGAATTAACATAAAATTAATTAATTTTTTTAAAAATGAGCTTCAAAGCTCATTCTGTGAAAGTGCTGAGCTCTTTCATTTTAGGTTTACCTTGTAGGAAATTTTGTGTGTTTAGATAAACAGAACTATACCAGACAAATGGCTATGGTGAAGTTTAACATTTGTATGTGTTTAAGTGTCTCTACAGGGGACTGTTTGTAAGGGACTGTGTCCTAATGTTATAAACTGAAGCTTATAGCTATATCTTTTTAACATTTTCAATTTTATTTGGAATAACCTATTCCTCTGAAGTGCCTGGTTGGTGATGATATTGACCTCCACAATACAATTGGAGTATCTAGGGATACCAGTAGCTGTATAGGAGCATGCTACCTTGAAACAAAGTAAAATGTCTGGATAGTCTGTTTTCTAGATTTCAATCAAAAGGGTGATAATGATCTAATCTGATCTTCTGTGAGGCACAGATGTAGGATTT
>VYZT01052792.1:0-98702 GCA_013400735.1 Pomatostomus ruficeps
TGGCCTGGACAGCATTAGCTCCAGAAGCACCAAAACCCCACAAGATGCATGGAATTCACAAAAGAATTGCACTAGAGGTGGCATGTAAACTCAGGACAAAAGTAACTGAAAAATTTTTTAAAAAACAGAAGTTTTTTTTGCCATACCTGAACTGCGGATAAGAGGTGACAAGTCATAGTGTTTTCTCTTATCAGTAACTCTGCAAAGGAGGTCTTTATTCTCTTTAATACATGCATATTTTGTATCCCAAGTAAAAAAATAGGTGCAGTCAACTTCACCGGTGAATACTGGAGTTCCTTTACCATCATTACCTTAACATGGAAAACAGATGAACAGATATTAGGTTTCTAGTGGGGGAAGGGGGAAAAAGCAAGGAGACTTGAGGACTAGCAATGAGCAAGAAAGACAAAAAATCCTTTTGCTGCAGAGGACTTGCATTTCTGGTTTTTTACCATTGGCTAAGAAAAAAAGGCTCTTTTATACTTCCATCTTCTCAATCCTCAGCATAAATTTAGACTAACAGTGCTACTACACAGCACATCCTGCCAGCCATCAAAATTTCTGCTTACTGTAACAATATTTATTTCTTGTGTTAGCTGTGTGCTCATTTGAGCATTAGGTCTACTAGCACGCACAAAACTCAAACCCTGAGCAGAGCTTGTTACACTCACCCGCTGTTTCATTGCACTCGAAGTTTATGACAGTCATTCTCTGAAAGCCGGAACTACATTCCTCCCCATTCGGATAAATTAAAGTGAGATCCCCATCAGAGTATCTGAGTAAGAAGTCAGTTTTAGATAGAAATGTGGGTTCAGACAATCACACAGTGTTCTTTGCATAACAGAAGTCACATTCTTGTTCATTTATTAATTGTCTCATTCCAAGGGAAAACAAATCCAAGTTCAACATCAGTACCGACATTTCTACAGCAACAACAGCTTGCATTCACTGATTTTTCTGATCACTTTTCATTAATTTCTACAGAGTTTAAAGAATGCTCTAAAGCTCCCCTAAGTATGGTGGAATATCTATTCCCATTAGTTTATTGTGTGGCTGTTTTTGCAAGTGGAGGAAGTCATACTTCCTAGAAGATCACTGCAACAAATCTGTCACAGACCAAATGGAAGATTGTAAAGCAGAGATTAATTCATGTAGATACCATCTCATGCAAACCATTGTCCCTATATGCCACTTGGGAATCAGCTTCTTCTGATACTGCTTTACATGTAAAACATGTAAAAAGGAGGACAACAGGCAGTGCAGCACAATCTGCAGTTGGGACAACTAAGTCAGTGGAAGTCTTCCTGTCTAGACAATGGCCTCTGCCAACTTCACCAGCTCCTCTGTTTGCTAATGCTATCCTGGTATACTGTCACAATTTTTCTAGCAAAAAAAGTGAGCAAAAATGCTTGCATTTTGCATCAACTACTGATTACATGACAAGTAAGTAAGCACCAAAGCAGGAAACAAAGACCAATCAGACCAGTTATCAGGGATAAAGAGCATTTACACACCTTAGGGTTTGGTTGGCAAATCTTCCTGCCACTTTTTGCTGGTTATTTGAACGCTTTACTTGGCAAGATGAAATATATTCCATACCATCCTTGCAGTTACCTGCAGTGGTTTTCCCACATACATTCAAGTAATAGTAATACTCCTCTTTGTCATCTTTGGCTACATATGGGTTTACATATGCTGAATGAACAACAAAAAAGAAGTGTTTTAATGCACATCAGGACTGATATGAAACTCCATTAAATATCAACAGAGGACACTTCTTCTGTCACTAAATACAGAAATGCAAAACTAGCTAGTAACAACCACAAACACAAAAGAAAAATACTGAGCTTACCTGAAAATTGATTAAGTGGACTTAAATCAATGGAGATATCATGTTGCTCATTAGTTAGAAGACAGTTCTTACTCTCCAGGTAATCCCTGTGACAGGCAAACTCAGTAACCCACTCAATTTCATACCGGCAATTTGTTTTTGCTGTCAGTTTGGGACCTGCACTCTGATACAGAAGTGAACAGAATTTTAATTCTAAGTAGACTACTTTGAAACACAATCTTTAAGGCAACAGTATCATATTCCTTTAAGATCAGTAACAACTAGTTCACCTCTAAGTTACTTAAGATGTGCAAACATTGTTTCTGGCCTCTCAGGAATAGGTGTTGAGAAGAAATAAACCAGGTCTTATAAATGATGTGGCACGCTATTACAAGTCTAAGCAGAAGTAAAGCATCTGGCATTAGCAGGAGGACAGCAGAAGTAATAGTACTTTAAAAAGTGCTTTTCCTTAATGTTTTGGGAAAAGCAAAGATGTGAGCCCAAATGGCCTCAGCTCAGATTGTGTTTGCCTCAGAAAAGTCCTCAATGCAGGGAATAGAGATCAATGTTCTCTGAAGGCAAAGACGACTTTTAGAGCACTGGTGTTTTAGCAACTATGATTCCCTCGGTCCAAACCAAGACATAGACATTTGAGAACTCTTTAGCCAACACTTCTGTGTGATGAGCTTTCTGCAGTGAAATATTTTTGCACATCCAGGAGAAGCAGTAGTCTTGGTTTTCCTCCCTTTAAAGTGAAGCATTAGAAATTCAAATTGTTTCACAAATCTGTATTTCTGCCATCCACTGGAATGATTGGCAGATACACGGGTATCAGGTAAGCTACAGGCACAAGTATCATCAGTAATATTACTCATACTACAAGAACACACAGCTGCAGCAAGGTAGTACAAGGTGACAGCAGACAAGAGCCAGGTTTGTTTCTGCAGAAATGACAGTGAAGTATGGTACCTATTTAGGTCAGATGATGGACTAAACATTAAACCAAGAATTAGCCAGACAAGAGTTTCCTCTTCACTAACCTGCAACGAAAAACATCACTATATGAAATGGCAGAGCATTAGCAACTGCCACTTTGGCCCAATTCAAGGAGTGTAGGTTGCTGAAATTACCCACCATCACATCGAAGTGACTGTCACACTGCATTCAAGTTAGGCTAAAACAGTGTCCTGCATAAATGGAGTTGTTGCTTAACACTACAGACTTTACTTAAAGTTAAGAATTCAGAAGCCTGCATAGTAAGTGATAGACTCTTGCCATGCAATGACACTTACTAGCTACTTTTTTTTTTTCCCTCAGGAAGAACAAATTAAAAAAACCCAAGTAACAGGCAACAGCTATAAGCATGCCCAGCCTGACTGAAGAGGAAGAGTGCTCATTAGCAAACCAAGCTCTGTGACAAGGTGCCAAGGATTAACTCTACACTTAGCCCACCCTATGCTTAGAGGAAAGCCTTGAACCTGTAAAGGGACAACCAAATTCACCGATACAAGAAAAAACACATTCCTCGGGAAATTTATTTAAGTTCTTGTTATTTCTTAAGTTCTAGAAGAGTTTAAGAGTCTCTTTAGAATCTCACGCTCTTCAGAAGCTACAAGCCAGGAATATTTATGCTCTCTTTAAGCCTGAATAAAAGTGAAAGATAATGCACACAAAGATCAACCAGTTAACACAAAGTAAAACATTGAAGTTACCTCTTCTCCCCTCTTTGATGGGCAAACAAAAGTGACTGTCACTGCTGGGTTATGGCCTAGGCAGAAGCCTGGCCTTTCTTCATCACTGGTGTATTGTCTCTCATAACTCAATACAAGCCTAGAAATAGAAAACAACAAACCAAAAAGACATTTAAGACACCACACTACAGAAGAAGGCTATTCTTGAAACATTCAATCTTTGCTAGACACTCAGGCAGAATATATCAACGTAGCCGTGCTCCTGAAAGCAACTTTTAAAGAGGTCCTCATTCCTTTAATCTTAGTGTTAATTAAAAATAAAGAGCAAAATAGTCCCAGAAAAATTACTTAATAGAGTATCTTCTGGTACTCTAGCTAAGACTACGTTGAATGCCTTCTAACTCGTAGCAAAAGTTTAGCTGTAGTCACAGGAACATTTGCAGCTTTGCTCTCAAATCTGCTGCTGGAGAGCAGACATGGCAAATGTTCTTGCAACTTTTGAAAGTAATACCCACTGAGGTTTTGCCACATTCCTTTACTTTACCATCTCTCCATGTATAAACTCTTTCCATTCTGCCCCCAGAATTAACAGCAAAATGAACTCATCAGCAAATGGACAGGAGCAAGGCAGGAGTAGGAGAATAAAACATGGTAATTATCTGACAAGGAGAGACAAATAGCAAGATGACTTGGATAAGAGAACAGGAAGATCACCGCAACTTCCCAGCTATGCATTATTATTCTATGCAGTTTAACAGGCAGAAGACAACAGCTCCCAGAGCAGTGACATTCTGGCTTCAGATCAGCCACACCTCTAGCTGGCCTCTCTCTACCTCAGGAGACAGATATCTAATCACCTTACTCCTTCCCAGGCCACCCTAGTCTGATAGAACACATACAGGGAATATTCCTAAGCAATGAAAAGCTCTTCAATCCTAGCAGTTTTCTGGAGTTAGCCTAGCACTTTTCTGGAGTACTGCTGGTTGCACTTCAGTATGAGAACAAGTTTGTGTTTCCTCAGATGTAAGCTACTGCCTTGGTACAGAACGCCTCAGTCACTTCTTTCATGCTGGGGAAAAGCCCTGCAACAAAAGACTAACAATTTTATTTGTAAACTAAAATAAAACCCTCAACTTGACCACAGATAGATCAGAACCTCCCTGTTCTTAATTTATTCTGCTTGTTTTCTTCAACTGGCATCTGAAAAAAAGAGAGTACTGCAGAAGTCAACAGGGACTATTGAACCTACAGACAAGGCAAGCAGCCTCAGATGACCTGAAGTTCAGAAATAATAGTATGTTAAGTAAGTTTCCTGAGCCCCATTAGTTTGTTTGGGTGGGGTTTTCACATGTTTTTTGGTTTGTTTATGGTTTGCTTTTGTTGGTGGTGGAGTTTTTTGTGGTGGGATGGTTTTTGGAGAAGGGGGCTTTTTGGTTGGTTCATTCTTTTTTTTATTTGTTTAGGGGGTTTCTTGTTTTGTTGGTTTGGGGTTTTTTTGACTTCAAGCTATACTTACAGCACAAAAGGCAGTAAACAGAAGCATCATCAAGAAAAGTTGCTTGTAATTCCAGCTCCACTATAAGGAACACTAAGTCTTGCATTGCTTATCTAATGCTTAAGATCTCATTAATGAAAAAAAAAAAAAAACACAGAAAGGCAACATCTGGTCCTGTTCTCAACTTTTAAAGTACTTCTGGAGAGTAGAGTGAGCCAAAAACAGTGCATAAACCCATGGTGAGCCAAATGCATTTACCCTGTGGGCCCTCAGACAGCTGGCACACAGGACCAACTCTTACTCTACTGCTTGTGGGCAGAGAGCACCAATCACCCCTTGCTTCTAAGAGTTCTGCAATTCTGTAAAAAGGAGTCTTTCACAATAAAGGAGAAAATTTGATCTGTTATGGCAGGACCACAGAATGCCTGAAAGACTGCTCTGACAGTATCTGAATATTTTTCTGCTAATGCTTCAACACTGAAGAGGTATTAATGTTAAGTTTTAGGAGACTCATCTGTTACCAAGAGTGTTGTTTCCAGGCCAGATGACTGAAGTGTCCAAGGAAGTATTACCACAAAAATTACCTGTCTTTGTCTTGAAGTTTCAGCTGCTCCTTTGGATGGCCAACATCATATGCCAGACCTTCATGTAACAAGCAAGCAGCACTGCCAGCAGGGCAGTTTCTGGTCTCTCCACTTGAACTTCCTGGTTATAGCACATAGAAAAGAAGTTATAGGACTCTGTTTCTAAGCCCTGCTCTACCTGAAGTCTCTTGTCATTTTATCTGTGGGTTGTGCTAAAAATACGTCTAAAAAACAGGCTACATTAGAATGTGAAACTGACAAGACAAAACCTGGAGTGATTGTGGTAATTCATGCTGCCCTGGTTGGGGACAGCAAATTCATCCTTCCTGCCAAAGTAGCTGCAGCTAGTTGATGGTACAGCTGCTGAATACATAGAGCTTTGAAAACTTCTGAAAGTGTGCCATGTATTTCTTTTTTCCCCGCTACCAAGTATTGGGTAACCCCTCCTTACAGTGAAGGTTTTATTCCCTTCTTTGTTTCTTATTAACCATCTGACTCAAAGCTGTCAGCAAAAAGTTTCATACTAGTGGGATGTTTAAAAGAATATACCTCTCACTAAAACTAGAAGTATTAAACCCTTAACAGAGGCACAAAACACATATTTAACTGCAGAGTAAAAAACGCAGTAGGAGTACACAGCTAAACTAACCTTTTCAGCAAGTTTCAAGTACATCATTTTACTGGTTTAATTCCTTACACACATAGCTCTCAACTGGAGAAGGAAGTGCTAGCTAGACACCAGTACTTAGGCAAGCATCTAAACAGTATTTTAGATACGCCTCAGGACATTAATCAGGAACTGGACAACAACCTGGAGTCCAAAGGAATAAATTTAGAGCACATGAAGCCCTATGAACAATATTGGTCCTATCCGGCAGCAAACAAACACAGATACAAGAAAAGCTGCGCTCTCCTACTTGGAAAAAGTGACTTAAACTGCACTAACAGTACTTGCCCATCCAGAAGGGGGGGCATATCTGAACACCTCAATACTTGGAGAGTAGGAAGTTTGAAATAATTGTCTAAGTCTTAAAATACTGATCTTTGGACATAGGACAACCTTAATAGAGACAGTGGCAAAGAACCACACCACAAGAAATTCACACACTGACAGGTAACACAAGCAACCATTCAAACCTAAGTCCCTGCAGACATTTATGAACAAGGAATCATCATCAGAATCATCCACCAAGTAGTGTCCTGAAACTTGGATGAGAGGACTCAAGTCATGTTTCTTGAGATCTTCATCAAACACATAGCAAGGGACCTAGAAAAACAACAACAAAAAAATTACATGCAACCCATGCTACACAAGTAGGGGGAATTTATGAACAGGCATATATGAAGCCCAGTTAATATGTGGAAAAGTTTTTTTTTTTACTTCTGGAAGCTCAAAGCTAGACATGCTGATAAAAAGGAGGCATCCAAACTTAGACTCTTTTGCTCCAGCTTTTAGAAGTTTTACTATAAACAACCATCCAATGCACAGAAAAGGCTGAAGAGTTATCTAAAATTCTCAGCCCCACCAAGTTCCAACATATATGCTTTACATACCTATGAAAAACATAGGTTTATGGAGGTTGTTCAAATTAATTTGGGGTGGGGGCAGGTAATTAAGAGTAAAATTGTCATGTATGTGAAGAGTAACTTCTGCATGGATAGTAGATAGATTACCTCTTTCACAGGTTTAAACAAGTCTTTCTTGCAAGCCACAAAGGTCCTCCATTCAAAATAGTGCACACACTCTGTTGCTGTTACAAATTCAGGGGTACCCTATTTAAATGGGAAAAAAATAATTCTTTGAAAAACAAGACTGGTTTTATTTTACATCTGTTGAAGTTGAACAAGAAGTTTATTCAAGAGATTAAGAAAAACAGAATACAGCACATCACAGAACAAGGGAATACCGTTTCTTAATGGCACTTGTTAACAGCAAGACTTATGTAATAGCTTTATTGAGTAAATCAAGAAGATGCAGGATGCCAAATCCTTAGCCTGCATATGCACCAATACTCAAATTAACATGTGTCAGTCCTAATATGCAGTAACTGTATTCCATCTTTTAGAAGTGCTCACTATGCCAACTGATAATGACAGGAGCACCAGTCAGATCTGCTTACTAGAAAGGAACACACCAATAGAAATGCATATAAATAGGTTAACACAGCGAGGCAATGAGGCAATGCATGGCTTATCAGTTCCTTGTTTTTTATCCTACAAAAACAACTGACTAGCAGCCTCTTCTGCTCACAGAAAGAATAACCCTGACCTTAGCTGTGTATTTTTATAGGTTCATGTTATACACATTTGTACACATTTCAAGATGGGGGTTCTACCATGGTTCAGAACTGGATATTCAACTGAATGTCTCTTAGTGAAAAGACAACAATTTTTCCCTTCGCCCTCCATCACCTTAGCTAGAAGCACTTTAGCATACTTAAACAGATTCCTTCTCTCATGTAACCCTGCCATAAAAGGGGAGAAAACAAGTTGTTCCAGACACTGTTACAAAATCCTTTTACTATGTCATGTGATGAACAGGTATTAGAACTGAGCTAACTAGAAGAAGTCTGAAGATCAGTATAATCTGGAGTTACAGTTGAAGTTGAGCAATAATATTTAATTTAGTTTAAAGAGTCATCTGCTGAAACAGAACAGGAAGCATTTAAGTCTCTGCTGCACTGGCACTTTGTTTGAATTGGTTGGATTTCCAAGAGGGGGTGTGCAATAGCATTGTCAGTGCCAACAGCAACACCAATAAATGCTTCTCCCGGATACACAAATACCTGAACTGATCACAGTCTGTACCCAGCTGTCATATCTGTCAAGTGTGTGGAGGGTGTAACTCCAGAAGCACTTTGAAGTGAACTGCATGCACACAGGCCACTAGAAACTTTCTGGGGATCTCCAATCACACTTCAAACAGATTCTTACAAAAAACTATTTCCTCAGAAGCCCAGTAAGCACTGTTAGTTCAACAATGTGTGGAGCAAGCATAAGGCTTACTGTTGTCAACTATGCTGCCCCGTAACAGAGGTCAGTAATTTTCTTCAATACTGTTCTATTAAACAGTCATGGCAGGTCTACAGCTCAGGCACAGCCAACAAATAAACAGCAGCTCACATTCTTATGGCACCCTGTACACCGCTGACTCACTCCTCCATATTGAGCTAATAAAATAATACAGTGCAAACCATGTAAAAACTTTAAGGACAAAGAAGAGCCCATAACCAGAGCTAAGCTGCAGATCCACAACTATTTTCTACCAGGACTGAATTTTGAAAGCCACAATAAATCATCATCTTAACCTGACAGTAAAACATAACAGGCTCTTCTTTAAGCTACAAAGCTCAGTAATGAGTAGATCCAAAAGTACAGTAAGTCTCCTTAAAAAGCAAGTCAGAAAGTACTTGTCATTCTCCTTGAAGATAAGAGCACATTATTTAGACTTACCAGTGTTTTCCCACACAGAAAGTTAATATTGCTTTGAATTCGGTGTTCACTGCCTTGCTGCAAGCAGTTACGTGTAGTGTTGAGCTCCATAAGACTTCCAGAAACTTTTAGCAAGGCTAAGTCACCTAGGGTTTAAAAATGAGAGGAAGGAACAAAAGGGTGTTATAATACAATGCCTTCATAGAAGCTCAACAGACATGGTGTAGTTTCAACCACTGAGCAGCGTAAGACATACCAGTCCACTTGAAGACAGTATAACTGAAGATCTGAAGATCTTTGTGGATCTTCTTATTTGGAAGATCAGATCCAAGTTAAGATAGTATTTGACATGTCTAATCACACTTCTACTTTCTTAAAGGTTTTAGCAAACACTTTTAAAAATAAAAGTACAACAGCAGGTGCTACTACAAACTAGTCACCTCCTTAGGAACAAGAAAAGCTGTTACCAGCTAGTTTCAATCACAATTCACTCCTTCCTCCTACCAGCTTCTATTTATCAGTTTCTCAGGCGTTATACCATTTATAATAATAGCATCAGCACAAAATGAGAGAGAGTCTGTCACAGAATAGTTTTGCTTGGAAGGGACCCCTCTACAATAAGCAGGGACATCTTCAACTAGATCAGCTGCTAAGAGCCCAGTTCAGCCTGACCTTGAACATTGTTAGGATGAGGCATTCTGCAGCCTCTCTGGACAACTTGTTCCAGTGCCTCACCACTCTCATCATAAAGAAATTTATTTCTTATATTTGATCTGAATCTGAATCTACCCTCCTTTGGTTTACAATTATTAGTATTTGTCCTATAACTACAGGCCCTGCTAAGTCTGTCCCTGTTTTTCTTATAAGCCTCCTATAAGCACTGGAATGCTGCAATAAGGTCTCTCTGGAGTCTTCTCCAAGTTAATAAACCTCAACTCTCTCACTCTGTCTTCATAGGAAAGGCGCTCCAGCCTGTGAGCATTTTTGTGACCCTCCTCTGGACCTGCTCCAACAGGTCCTTCCTGTGCTAAAGACCCCAGAACTGGATCCAGTAGTCCAGGTGGGGTCTCACCAGTGGGAAAGAAGGGGCAGAATCACCTCCCTCCACCTGCTGGCCACATTGCTTTTGATATAGCTGTCTTTTTGGGCTGCAGGTGCGCACTGCTGGCTCCACTTAATCTACTTAATGAAGAACACGCTGGTGCCTGTGCACTGGCACAGTCTGCAGACAATCTCAGCACAGATCCACTGCCTCAGTGCAAATCCCCTGCACCTCCCATCCTCTTTAGCACATCTCACGTGCCGCATGAAGAGTAGGGTCAGTGCTTTGTCACTGCACATTGTTCTCCTCCCCAGCACTTGACGTGAAGGGGAAAGGTGCAGCACATTTCAAGTCATGATAAGCACCAGCCACTGAAATGTTCCTGCTCAAGCCTATTCTAGTTAATATTAAACACCAACTCCTTTTAGATCTTACATGATAACTTCAGCCTGTTATTTATTTTTTGATAAGTAGATTTTAATTCTGTAACGAATTTGGTTTGAACTACATAAAATGCTATAAAGTGGGAGTATTGATTAGCTTCCCCCTTTCCATTTTAGTTTATGTCTACACTACGGAGAAAGCAAGTCAAATCTGCAATCACTGCAGACAGCAGCAGCTTTGCATCTAGGCCAAATATTCCTTCATTTTAAAAAACACACTTCTTGGAACTTTGCCTAGCCTGTTACGTCCTCACTCAAGGCAAGCAAGTACACTACACCCAAGCAATATAGTCTAGAGACTGAGAGGAGCAGAAGTCAAAAAACTGGGCAGAAAGATGATACATGTGGTTTGTGCCTTCTGTATTTCCTGTGTTATCAAAAGCCCATCTTCAGGTTTTACAGCTTCCAGCACTGATGGAAGGTATGCCATGCAGCCAAGGTGCCATGCAGCTCTTAAACCTAAGAGCTACATACTTCTTTGAGAGCAAGAGTGCTACTTATCGCATCATTGCTTAGAAGATACTGTCAAGGTGTCCTCTTTTCTTCCATAGATTGGCAGAAGGAAGCCAACATAACTTTCTAGGCAAGAGATGTACATAGTAACAATATGCACATGACTTATAAATATATAAATATTTATAATAATATAAATGTATACAGCTACAAGCTCCCATTTAGCAGTGAACTTATGGCAGCACCATCTGAGGACTCAGCTCAGTGCTCTGTAAGCACTACTTTCTCTCAGTGCTAAAAACACACCACATTGCATTAAAGGCACTTGTGAGCTGATTCGAATTTTCTCTGTTAAAGTAATATTCATGAAAAAACAAGTTAAGCCAGTATATCTTGTTTACTACAGGCCAACATGCATGCTCTCTTCCCCCTTGTATGCTTACAATTAGTTTGGGAACTTGTTAAAAGTTTTAGCAAGTCTCTTCAGTGGCACATGCCTCATCATACCCTTGGTTAAGCACCAGCTATCATTTCATGTCCACTCATCCTAACTGCAGCTGGTCAAAGTGCACATTTCACCATCAGGTGAACAAACACTTAAAGTAGTATCTCCGTTTTCTACGAGTAGTCCAACTACATGGCTCATGAGTCACTAGGTATCATGGTAAGTTAAAAAGTTAAATAACTACCACGTCATTTCCATCCTCACTGATGTTCATGAACTAAACATTTGCCTACCCTTGGAAACTTCTAGGATTAATCAATAAAAGTGCAGAGGATAGGCCTTTGGGGTCTCCATGCAAACCTTGGCACATCTGACACACAGTTAACATTAGCCACAAGGCTTCCCTGGGATACAGATTGATTACTGCCACGCAGCATATGGCCTTAACACCTCTCAAAGCTGGGGGCATGTTGGGGTTTGGGATCCTTCTCCCTTTTGTTTCTTTCTCTCAGGAATTTTTCTCCACATTTGTTGCTATGGAACGGTAACAGCTGGGTACTTAAGAAAGACAAAGAGTTGGCTCTGAGATGGGTGAGGCTAGCTAGCCTGTTTTCTGAGATTCCCTGTTATCTGAGATTCCCCCTCAGAGGGCGGCAGAGATAGTGGGGGAATGGGACTAGTTAAAAAGGGGCCAAGCACAGCTTCAGAGGACTTAGCTTCTGGACATCCAGAGAAGAGAGAGAGATGCTGCTGGAGCTCCAGGGAGAATCTTCCACCACTGCAGGCTTCTGTCTTCAGCTGCGTGCTTCTATCAACTCTCCACCATCCGCTCCAGTGTCTCGAGGGAAAGAAACTCGGGATCCCTGAGCCCCCTTCCCCCTCCCAGGGAGCCAGCCTCTCCCGGCCGTGGTCCAGGAGCCAGGCCTGCCACACCTAGCCGTCTCACCCCCTGCCTGCCGGGACATCCCGCAGTTTTCAATTCAGCTGCTGAACTTCTGAGGCTCTGGAACTTTGCTCATCCCCGCCTTCCCAGCTTGCTCCCTGGCTGGCTGTGACCATGACTGCATCAAAGGGGAATTGCTAAACTGTTCATTGGTTTGGGGTTTTTTGTTCTTGTTTTGTTGTGGTTACCATTGTTGTTTGTCTGCCTCATTGTATATACATTTTTTTTTTAGTAAAAAACTGTTATTCCTTTTCTTATATCATTGCCTGAAAGCCCCTTAATTTCAAAATTATACTAATTCATAGGGAAGGGGGTTACATTTCCTATTCTAAGGGAGGCTTCTGCCTTCTTTAGCAGATACCTGTCTTTGAAACCAGGACAGGGCAACAAACAGTCCTACAGCTGTCATCCCTTGCACAGCTGATATTAAAAAAACAAAACAATTGTTTGTAGTGATTTTTTTTTCTGAAAGAATGAAAAAGAGAACTGATTAAGCCCATATTTGAAGAAAGCTTAAATGTAACAAAATTTATCAACTGACAAATTGCCCTTCTTCCCCCATATAAAAGGTCCTTCAGCTGCCCTCAGCTTTGGCATACAGGTAACCTCATGTCATCTGGATTGCTTTAAGGGAAGTGTGGTTTAGCTGATTTAGGTAACTGGGAGTCTACACCTGCTTAGATGTGGATCAAAGAGATTCCTCTTTTCTCACTAGAAGTGATTTTTTTTATTTTTTAATAAACAAGCTTGATAACCCATTAGCATGATCTAAACTCAGTGTGATGGTGATGAAGCTCCAATGCATCTAGAGGCATGAACAAGAACAAAACTTGGACAGTTTGACCAACAGAACTAAGCAAAACTCAATGACAATGTTAACTGCACTGCCTTGATTTCTCACTTTATTGCAGGGTAGTTAAAAACATCTCCTACTTGAACAAGATTTGTGGCTTAACCTTTGAAAGAAATTTCAAACTGCCTCGGCAAGACCACAGTGTATTTGTTGCTAAATCCTCTTCCCCTCAGCAGCACTGAGGCACTCAGGAACTCAAGGTTTGCATACAGAGGAATATTTGATCCTCAGTCATCACCCAGCTCTGTTCTCCCTTCCTCTTTGCACAAAAAGTGTGAAACAAAACCTACACAAGCCTCTAGTTCTCACACTTCGCTGGGGAGAACAGACTTCCTCAATCTCACTCCACCTGCCACATTCCAGTCTCACCCAAAGTAGCATGTTAAAACAGACGCTCAGTTGCTGCTTTCTTTTCTAATCCACAGGCAACTGAAGCCTCAACGGCATATGAGCTGAGACCCCCATCAGCAGGAAATAAAAATGTGTTTCATTCCTAAAATGTACAATAAGAATAACAGCATCAAGTGCTCTAAGATGCCACACTTCTCAGCGAAGATGCTACACTACATGCAGTTGCAGTTTGAATACAAATGCAATCTAACCAGTCACCCCAGGAAACTCTGGAGCCTGAATATACCTTTCTTCATGCACTTGGTGATTCTGTAAGCCTGAATCCCAACATTAACAGTTTGTTTGAAAAGCACTGATTGACCACAGACAGAAACCAAAGTATCTCTACTGTTAATAGAGAGGTGTGGGAGAATGGAAGCTGACTAGCTGCTGTGCATTGGCATACAGATAAGAAACACCTTCCTCCTCACCATATTCCAGCAGTTCAAGCTCAAGCAATTCAATGAAGACTCATAGCTTCTTGTAAGAGCTGTCTGCCAATGGCTGGCAAGATCGGCAAGCATGTTAAATCAGACTTCAGATCTGCAGATACTGTGAAGCAGTCTGAAGAGATACTGCTCTTCAGAAAGGTATTACTTCATTCTATTAGAAGTAACAATCAACTATCAGAAAGCCTCTTGAACAGTACTCCTACATTATTTTTTTGTTAGCCAAAACACAAAAGCAACCTTGAAAGTGACAAACATCTATGAAAATAAATAACATGAACTCATGACCAAATACTGTTCAGAGCAAAAGGTACTTCTGACTGATGTGCATGTGTATAGGAATATGCCAGTTTCGTATTTAGATCAGCATGCAGAAGTCCACTTCTCCTCAAAATACCAAGGACATCTGTGAACCACTGAAGCTGTCACCAGATTTGACAAGTGTAACCAAAACCAGAGAACTGCATGTAATTAACTTCCTTTCTGTGTGGAACAACTTGAAGACAACACCCCAGACACTTAGCAATACTGCCAAGATTGCATTACAGAGAGCAACCTGCCTCTGAAAAAGAGCTGGTATTACATCAGGCTAGGCTGACGTGTATTTTAGAGCTGTATCTCAAGCTCTACACTGCGTTCAGTATTTACTGAACTATGTGCATAGTCCATACCCTGCCACAGGTAGATGCACTTAATCTACTTGAGATAGCCTTACATAATTTCACACTAGATTACAGTTGACTAGACCATAAGATACATTTCATTGTCCCATAAAGTGATTATCTACAATCAGATCATGTTTTACCAAATCTCCCCAGTAAATCTGCAATAAAACAAAGTTTTACACTGTTCCAAGAAGGGGGGAAAAAAGTCTTTGCTAACACATCAAAGTCTGCAATAGTTATAAAGACCATCCATTAACATGGCTCTGAACTACCTACAAGACACTTGTTTACTTACCTACAGACAGATAGCTCTTCTTCTTGATGTCATATGCACAGACTGCACTTGTCCTTCCACACTCTTCAACACCAGAACAGAAACTCATTTTATAAAGCACCTCTCTGTCTGCATCAATTGCTTTCCACGTGTAACTGAAAAGACAAAAATGCCTGTCAGTTGGTAATTCAAGTTGTCTGTACTGCATATCATCTGGACACCAGTCCCTGAAATAACCAAATTTAAGGCTAGGAGCACCACTAACTTAGATTCCTGTTCATGTTCTATATTCGTAAACACCAGAAATAATTGCTATTTTGTTGAGACTAAGAGCAAAACAGATTTAACCACTTGTGGAATGTAACATTGAGTCCATTTTTCCCTTTCTTGAATATCCAATCATCCATTCTTCCCCATCAAACCTCTGTGAAGGCCAGTCTAAGGATCATCACCTGTGATATGTTATCCTTGACAGCCTGATACATTTCTCAGACGTCTTTGGCAGGCTGGACACTATTGCACTTTAGCAGTACCCAACAACAGTGGCAGAAGTGCTAAATCTAAGTGGAATAGAGCAGCCAGTCTTATCCTGTGGTGAAGCCACTCAGCTTCAGGGTCAAAATTGGGGTTGAGAGTCTCACAGTATTCAGAACAAAAGATGCTAACCATGCTTACTAGGGCCTAGCTGCACCCTTCGGCATTTTATGTATATCTCAATGTATCCAAAGAATGGTTTCTGAACAGTGATATCAAAAGCTGGAAACCAAGCAGAGCTATCCACAAGACAATCAGTGAAAGATCACACTACCTAGCCACAGACATATTCAGAAAGCCAGCTGTCTAAAAACCAGGAGAGGAACATGAAGCTCAGGTTAAATATAACTAGGAATAAATCAAAGTAACAGAAGAAGAAAATCAAACACAGCACGGTCAGAGGTAGAGCAAGGATTCCTTCCCCTCACAGCAGGCACTAGGACTGCAGTGGAATGTGGTCAGTCGCATGACACAGCACTGCTCAGTGTTGAGGCAGGCCCAGGTCATCCAGTTTAGAGCCAAGAGCTCTTTAGACAGCCTGGTTTACTATCAGGGTGCTCCGGCCAAGCTCTGTTAAAAAAGCACAGCTCAATAAACGTTTGCTGTCACCTTGGCTCAACTACCCCTCTTCTGGCACTGGCAGCATTCTGCATCCCCCGGACACTTGGTTTTTGCAACATAACAGATTCCTCAGCTTCTCTTCTATCCCTAGTGGAAACTTCAGTAGGATGAATACAGACTCATCATCACATCAGAAAACTGAGGACAGCACAGTGACTTATTAGGCATTCTTGTTATTTACAACTCCCATAAAATTTAGTGCACCTATCTGAAGCATTTGTCTTAATGTACAAATCTCAGTTCATCAGAAGCTTCACCCATCAGGTTTGTTTGCCACAATCTCTAGGTCCTATGTGTTGCACCACTCAGCATTATCATACTCCACATCCCCCCAGGAGGAGAAACCATTCCTGTTCAGCTCTGAAGTCTGGTCCTTGGATGAGAAAGGGGCAACAACAGTTCAGCTACTTTATTTTAAACTTGAAATCGTCTGAAAGCTCCTCTCAAACCCAGTACATCCCATATCTAATCAACAAGCCAGCAGTAAGATATCACATACTTTTTCATTTTGATTACTGACTATGGGGCCCTTGGATTCCCTATACTACAGCAGCCATGTTCACTTCAGACTGCTAACGTCTGGAACAAGTTAGGGAAAAATACAAGAGAGTTCTCTGTGAATGGAAAAAACAAAGAAAATCTTTATATATTAGTATATTATTATATTTAAGGCTTTATATCCTAATATAAGGGTCAAAAATAACTTGCCAGGTATTCAGTCATACCAAAAACACCAATAAAATTATGTATTCAAGGACTGTGTCTCAGTCCTAGACAAATACTTGCCATTATTCTTTCCTCATAAGCAGGCAGACCTGACCTTTTTACAATCATACTGATTAGTTCTCTCAGCTAGTCTGTTGCATTTCTGAAGTGGGTAAAGGCAATATCGATGCAGGAGGATGATAAGAATTTAGCTACAACACATAATAACTGAAGTTCAGCAATGGAATAAAGTTTTTCAACGCACAAAAAAAGAAACTAGAAGAACCTGACTATTTTCAAGGGCTCTGAAAACAGCAAGAGATTAAAACCAAAGCTGTTTTTTCATCCAGGAGAAAACGCATTTCAATCCAAAACAAATTTCTTCACAGTGAAGCCCCTGAAAGTTAGCATTTCTCAAATTGAGAACTGAAAATTTCTCAAGGGCTCTGGTACTCTTTTTTTGACTGACTTTGGAAGATGACAAAAAGGTAACATATAATACTAAGGCACACAGTTTTTGATCAAGCTTGGCTGTTCTTCAGTGCGTTGTTGGTTTTTAACAGAACTTACAAGTTAAAATCGGTTTGTGAATGGAACAAGAATTTAACTCCTTCACACAACAAAATTATCACTCGGAGATTAAGGTTTTGCTTTCCCAGTTCCATGTTATGAAATAGAGGAAACCGGCACCTTCAAGTCAGTTCACCCACGGGCCAGAAGCAAAAGAGAAACACAATGAGCAGCTTACAGAACAGAAGCAAAGCAGCCACTGAAGCCAGACCTTCCCTCTGCCCTGTCACAGGCCTCTGGACAGGGAAGGCTGAGAAATCCTTCAAAACAGTCTGCACAAAAGAAATATGAAATCTAATGTTCAATCATGTTCCAAAACATAACTTTAGGGCACACAGAATTGAAAATCTAGTGCAGTTTCAGAGTAGTATTACTTTCATGGATGTTATAGAGACTTCTCTTTATTTTTTAAAATGTGTGGGAGGAGTAAGGTGGGATTTATTCATTGGGAGTAACAGCAGCCTGGATGTAGCCTAAGCAGCTGTCCTCAGAGAAATGAAAAATACTTTCACAGTAAAAGCAAGAATTATTTCTCGCACATGTAAGACTCCTGGCATTAAATCAGTACCTGGGAATAGTTTCAAGTTGCATGTGCCCTACTTTCCAGTAAGATAGAAGCTGACCTCTTCACTGCAATCCATAATGGAAACAATCTGTTGGCAATCACATTGCCCATCCTGACCGTGTGAGTCACATGGACCGGCTTCCTCCAGCTTGCTCAGCACTCATCACTGGTGATGCCTGATGTAATTACCTCCTTGCCAGGGCCAGACAAAGTTATCTTGTTTGAAGGGCTTAAGCTATCCTGGTTCAATGCAGTTGAGCTAGTTTAGAGAGCTGTTATACCAACAGCTTTAAAAAGCAACAGCCGTGATCATGGGGTGGGGTGTGATGCATCCTCTGATCCAGCGGGCTCAGTACAGATGCCACCTCACAGATGAAACCATTCAAACAGCCATTTCTGGAGCACTTCAAGGTCGTGGCTCAAACAGGGTGTCTGCCCTGATTAAAACTGTCAAACAGTTGTTTTTGCTTGAACCACAACATGACGCTTGTTTTCTGATAAACCCAACTGTGAACTATCTCACAATTAGAGGGATGAAACACACACCCACGTCAATCCCCCCAGGGCAGGCTCTCCTGTCTCCTGCCAGTGTTGCTGGCCCAAGCACCTGACACAGGCTGGGCCCAGGAACTCTCAAAATTAACTCAGCAAAAACAACAGGTGCGTGTGCATGCATGTGGAGGGGGGACTGTGCCTGTCCAGTTCCCCGTCTGGCTCACGGTGGTTTCTGGCCATGCACCAGCACTGGGAGGGACAGAAGGAGGCAGGGCCAGCTCAGGCCACTGTCAAAAGCAGTTGTGCAAGCAAGGTCCAAACGAGTTATTGGGATAAACTTGCCTGCAGGTCAGCCTTTCCAGCTACCTAGCTTTGGTTTTGAGACACTGAAGCAATCGCACGAAAAAGAAAATTAATCTACTTTTCAGCAAGCTGCAACATCAAAGGAGAGCTCTGTTGTTTTGGTTTTTTTTAACAAATCCAAGAAGCAGTATGAAAAAAATAACATGAGAAAGGGAAAAGCAAACCTAGTTCATTTTGTCATCAGAAGCTGAGGCACTGAAGCTAAGCAAGGTGCAGAAGGCTAACGCCTGTCACAGCACATCCCAATGGCAGGGCTACTTTGAGGTCTGAGCACTAAGTGAACCACTTCAAATCAGCAGAGCACCAGAGAGACAGACTACTGCAACCATTCTCCTAACAATAGTTCAAGCTTTATGGCTCTCAAACTGCTGCCCGAGGGATGACTGCTAGGAAGAACAGTGCACCCTGCTCCAAACAGCTGTTAAGCATAGTTGCAAAGAATCATGCGTTTCCTCTCTGGGGAATGCACTGAAATAGCTCATTTTGCCGAGGGGGTGTCACACAGACAACTTGGCAGGGAGACAAGGCAACCTACAACCACAGAGCTGGAAAGCAGATCCACATGTGATTATGCATCCACACGATTTTGTGCCCAGATGCTTCCCAGCTACCAGAGCACCGCAGAGATTAAACGAGTGTCCAAAGCTCTTTATAAGCAGTTTCAACCAGCACAATCTCGGGCAGACAAGCTCAGGAACAATTTCCAGAACTGCAGATTTGAAGCTTGCAGCTCACTTGCCACAGAAATCACTATTATATGTGACTACCATTTTCACACAAATATGTACGGTAAAAAAAATCTCTATGTCAAAGCAAGCTCTTCCTACAGAAAATGTGAGCTGGAATGGCACAAAGTACAGCCATCACTATGCCTCAAGAGCTTTTTAATGCATCCCTACCCATGCTTAATTCTGCTCTAGCTCACCCGTATCCTTTTTCAACCATCATGCACACTGTGTGTCTTCAGGCAAGTTTTCTTGCCTGTGCATCATGCATGACAGCCTTACAGCTACATCACAAGCTCTTCAGCTTTTTGCATCCAGAAGACGTTTGGTCTTTCATGCTGCACTCTAAACTACATGTACCACACCATTTTATAGAATGCTTAAGAAAAGGGGTAGCAATTTGAAATATGCAAGAGCTATAGGAGGCAGCTCATGTGCTGAAAAATGACATTCAGACATTACAATGGCAGCTTCCCAGCCACATGACACAACCCTTCACATAAGTCCAGTAATATCTTATTTGTGACATCTCCCACTTAAATATGTTAAAGCACTTAAGAGAGCTGAATGAGTGCACCTAAAGGTCACCTCTCTCAGCATGTGCTTCTTCACGAGGCCAGGCTGAACGCTAACTCCCGGGTTCCAAGCAGCACAGATGAGCACTGTTGTGGTTTCACAACAAAGGCTGAAAAGACAGTGTTTGAATGAATAGAAGTGTAGGTACAGCCAGCTGTAGGAGCTGTGTTATTAAAAACTACACATTTAACATAAAACAGAATTGACTTACAACCCGAAGATTAGAAGACTGTGTAATAGGAATCCTGTGTTGTACAGCAGTTTGAGATTCCCTTATACCTACAAGTCTAAAAATCATTGAAGTTATGCACCAGCTCCTGTCTTTGCAAGGGAGCAAAAACACCTGTCATTAAATCACCTCTCATCCAGTATAGATTTTCAGACAAAACAGCCCACAGAGGAGGCAGTCTGTATTTGCTGCTCTACCATCACACTCAAAACATATTCTGTTGTTGTTATTTTTTAAATAACACAGCCACTTTTGCAACGTTGAGTGGAAGGTGAACCCAAACTGTCACGATTTCTTTTGAAGTAGATGGACTTAAATAACACCTCACAAAATTAACTCTAACTCCAGAATTTTTCATGCATTGTAACATAAAAGATACAAGGTCTCTTTTCTCTCAGAAAGAGACCAAACTGGCTAGTAACTTCCTATAGCCAACCACTTCTCTGCATTCTTTCCCAGGTGCTCATACTGCAGCAATCCTGGAGATTTATCTTCTGTGTAGAAGTTAAAAAAAGAATTCCAACTGCAAGTCACATGACAGTACAGTCAGCTGTCGGAGCACACAAGAACAAAGGAGAAAGCATAACAAAATCAGTGGCTGAAGCCATGCCATTACACAAAGTTTCAGAGAATGAAAGCTTTTCTTCTTTCTCCAGACCATTGAGGCATTCCAGCAGTAAGGCTACGCAAAACACACAATGAAAACTTCCAACTCGAGTTTAAGTAGCCTCATGCCACAGCTCTTGCGCAAAACAGTTTTGACACCTTTCCTCTTCCCTGCAGAACAGCTTTCCTACTCTTACTCAAAGGAGAGCCAGTGTCCCTTCTAATCCCCCATAGTTTCCTTCTTTGCTCACCTTTTGACATTCACACACCAGACACAGAAGCTGCTGCAGTTTCAATAGCCCTATTACAGCACACAAAAACGAGGACACTTTTCTTAATAGCTGTAAAACAAATAAAAACCTTGTCTTAAGCCACTACAAAAATAGGTTGGTCGGGGACTTGTCCCGCACACCAACATAGTAACTTTTGGCTGAGAAATCCACCAGTAGTGTGTTTGCATTGCCTGGAACATTCCTCACTTGGTAGAGTTTTTTGGCAACTGTACCCAAGAAGACACTTGACCACTGAACTCCACGGGGATTTCCCACCTACCGGACCACAAGTTCTTGTTTTTTCTTTTACCCATCAGAGATTACTGGACATAAGTCCTTCAAAGCAGTTTTTCTCCCCACCATGGCACAACAGCAAATGTGTGTTTTTTGAAGCAGTCCATCTTAAAAGGAAACCTGCTGTGCTATCTATGTGCAAATTATTTTCCCTTGCCAATAACAAAATGAAAGCAGCTTAAGTAATTTGCATCTAAAATGAGACTGCATGTCTCTCCATAGCACTCTCAAATATTCCTCTAGTCACAGACACATAACAAAGCCAAGACAGACATTGACAGGACTTAACGTTACTCTCAGAGTAGGAACTGCCTGACAGCCAAATCACTTGGGGTGCGTTTAAAAAAAAAAACTAAATACCAACAAAAAATAAAATAAAATAAAATAAAATAAAATAAAATAAAATAAAATAACTCATCAGAGTAGCTAAATCCCCTCCAGAAGCTACACAACAGTTTCTCATTTTTGTCTCAATTCTGCAATTTGGGTAGTCATCTGACAAAACCACTTTTTGCCACCCTCATGGCTTATTCTTGCAAGCCAACCTTTTTCCCTTTATCAACATTTAACAATATTATTTCCCAGATTCTGCCAGGTGGATAGCCTATTCCCTCCAGCGATCCAATCTCTGCCCTTAGTGCTACATCCACTCTGCTACACTGGTGCCTTCACAGTGACATTGATTGAAATAACGTGTTCTTTTATGTACCCTGCATATTCTGGCCAACTAATTAAGAAATTAAGACTGGCAAGATATTGGTGGTAGACTAAATTCACGGCTGAAATTAGAGTAGAAAAATGTCAAGACATGAATAATGGTGACATCTCCACGTGTCAGTTTCTCAAAGCTTTCTTAACTCACCTGTAAGTAACTGAATGGCACATGCTGATATCCTTAGCAAGAAGCCAACTCTCAAGCGACATCCCTTCCAAACCACCACCACGTTGGGTTTTTCGGACTAGACTCAACACAGGCGGATAAACCAGCAGTCCTGACCAAAGGCGACTTGCACAGAGCAAGTCTACTCATCTTCTCACCCGCACATTTCCTGTATCTGCAGAGATCCACGCAGAGAGGTCCTGGCGGGGACCGGCCCCTCAGCCGCCCCTCCAGGCTCCAGCCCTGCTGCGCGCTGGGAGCAGGGACCAGCCTCGGCCTCACGCCCGGGGACACAGCCGCCGCTTCCCCCGGCGATCCCCGGCCTGACCTTTTCCGGAAAGGGCGACCAATAGCCCGGGCGAGCGGGCCCGCGCTGCCGAGTGCCGGTGCTGCGCTCCCGTGAGGGGCAAGAGCGGCACGGCCACCAAGAGACACCCCCCGTCCCCGTACCCCCCCAGACACAGTTCTTCTCCAGCCGCCCCATCGCGTCCCAGCAGCCGCCCACCTGCACAGCTCCTGGTAGAAGCCGGGGGGCGCGGCGGCGGCCGCCCCGGAGGGCGGGAGCAGCGCCAGGAGGGCGCCGAGGAGCAGCGAGGCCATGGGCGCCATGGGCCGGGCTGCCCCGGGACGTCAGGCAGCGCCGGCAGCGCGTCATGTGACCGCCGCGCGCCCGCCCGCCCCGCTCACGTGACCGCCGCCATGTGCGGGCACGGCGCTCACGTGATATCCCCGTGCTTCCTCCCCGGGGTCCGTGCGGCGACAGCGCCGCGACACCTGCGGGACCCCTGTCCCCTGGAGCGTGCGCGCGCCTGCGGCTGCTGTCCCGCCGGGTGAGGCGCGCCCCGGCGCGGCCCGTGGGACGCACCGCGAGTGGGGTGGAGCGTCCCGGAGGAGCGTGTCCTGCGGAGGGCAACAAAGATGAAGGGACGGCAGAAACTCCTAAGAAGGACAGGTTGAAGGAGATGGGCCTGGTCAGCCCCGAGAAGAGACCTCATCAATGTCTGTCAGTATCTTAAGGGAGAGTGCCAAGAGGATGTTTCTGGTGGTACCAAGCAATAGGTCAAGAGGCAAAGGGCAGAAACTGATGCACAGGAAATTCCACCTGAACATGAGGAAGAACTTCTTTACTGTGTGGGTAACCAAGCACTGGCACAGGTTGTCCAGGGAGGCTGTGGAGTGTCCCTCACTGGAAATACCCAAGAACCGTCTGGACACAATCCTGTGCCGGGTGCCCTGGGACAACCCTGCATGAGCAGGGAGGTTGGACCAGATGACCCACTGTGGTCACTTCCGACCTGAACTATTCAGTAATTCTGTTGCTTGGTAGGTTGAGTCAAAGAAATGCTGTTTGGGAAATTATAAGCAGGGTTTTAAATAAGTTATTTGAAATGTGCAATGAAATCAGGAAACTAAACCCATTAGGGATGAAGACTGAGGAGGCAGCAGCAGTGATGTGGTTGGTTCTGGCTGTAAGAGTTACTGCTACAGCAGGGAAGCTGGTGTGGTGTAGAAATTGCCCCCATTTCAAACAGAGGGCAGGAAGGGAGGCTTGCACAAGGCAGCAGCCTTGTCGGGAGGAAGTGGAACACATACTGTCCTACCTCCACTTCCTCCTGCACTACAGAGAAAAGCGATCCAGCCTGGAGCTTGCATAATTATTTCCAGGATGTAGCAAATTTTAACTGCAACGTTAAGATTCAAAAGAGGTAACTAAATAGCAGGAAATTTTTATGAAAGTGCAGTTAAGAAGAAAAGCACCTTTGAGGGTGGGAAGAGACATAAGGGTGGGAGAGTGAAAGAAAACTAAAAATTACACTCATTAAACAGACAGCTGTCTTGTGTGAAGAAATCCTGTTTTCTAGTTATGAATGCTTTCCAAAAGCCATTTGCACAAAAAAACTGAAAAAGGCCTACACTGAAATAGTTTTTCTTTCCCCATTCCCTGGCATCCGTGAGAATAAGACAGCACTGAGGATCTGCCTCTCTGGCCGTTCAGCCTGATTCCAGGCTGCTGTGATCTCCTCTTCCTCTCTTCTCTCAGATACAGCCCACCTTTATGGTAGCATTAGTTCTGCAGCAGAGCAGTCAGCCGGCTAAAGATGCTGCTCTGGCTGAAAGCTAACATGCTATTCTGATTGTTTTGTGCAAGCTTGCAGCTGTACCTGTCACCTGACTTACTTGGCTCACTGCAGATCTGCACAAGTACACCAGCTCTAGAATGGGAACTTAAGAAAAAAAATTAATAAAAGGGATTGAGTAAATGCTCTTGTCCTCTACAGTTTTCTACTACGATGTAATGGATTCTTGTCAATTCTTGCTCTTTTTTTTAACCTTCAGTGGATTCCTGAAAGCCCCAAATCTGATTACCCAAGAATCCCTGTTGTCTGCTTTTAAGACTCTAGCCTGTATAGTTTAAAGACAAGCTTGATGACACCAACTCAAAGGTTTAAAAAGACAAAAGCAGGTGACAAAAAGAATACCAAGTCTATGGTTATATTTCTTAAACTCTGCTGCTCTGCTGGCAGGACTGGCATTACTCACTCTACACAGAGCAATGCAAATAGAAGAGACTTGGTGGAAATCGTGTCTCTGCTTACCAACTTGAATTAAAAATGTGTCAGCTAGGAAGTTCACTGCAGGCAGCAGAACAGGCAGACATACTGTAGCTCCTGATCTTATTAGCTACCCCGGTTTCTGCAAGCAGAGCTTTATCCCTGAAATTATCTTTTTGTAGATGACTTCACTGAAGACAATGTGACAGCTCACCTTACTAACATTAAGAATCCATATAAATATTGCAGTGTCAGGGCCTGGCAGGGTAGAAACAGTTAATTTCAGTTATCTGGTAAAAGCTAACTCAAAGTTGTTTGCTGACAAATGAAGAAGTTTAGAGAGGCATTCTTCACTCTTTGTACTTCTGTGTATGCTTACGCCTCTATATTTGCCTAAGACTTCCGAGCAGTTTCTTTGCATACAGAGAAAAGTATGTGAACAGCTACCTAGCAAGAAGGAAAGAAATTGAAATACCTCGGGAAAAAATCCCAGTTAGAAAGGAAAAGAAACTAACCAGAAATTCTCCTTTCATCTGCTGTGCTAACACATAAGCATCAACCTAACAATGAACTAATGTTGCAGCACAGCAAAAATGCTGCAGAAATACTAAAATACACAATGTAAGTGCAAATGCCTTTAAAATAAAATTATGAAGTAAAAGTTTGCAAATTCCAATCATGTGACTGTTTCCATTTACTACGTATTTTCCTTAACCTTTATTATCTGGTGGATGCAGCAGTTCTCTCAAGATTCATTATTTTCTGGCATGCTTAAAGCTAGTTGCATGCATAGAAATTGGCAGGAGCTATGTGTCAGTCATTTTTGTATCCTAAACTATGTTTTGGAAATAGCCCATAGGAATATGCCATTCTGACTATAATTTATAGATAATAACATAAATATTCTCCTCCCATGCTGAATGATACTGGCATCTCAGCTAACCATGTACCATGGCACAGTGTTAAAATATTCTGAAATTATGTAAGTGTCTTAATCTTACCTTTTCCATTCCCTCAGGAGAAGTTCAGCATGATGGCTGCTAGTTACGTGGAGTAAATCCCAGTACACCTGAAAGTCATGCTGCAGTTTCCATGTTATGGATGGTTTTCAGTAGGCACAGTGTCATGAATAAGTGATGGATACATAGGTCCTCTAGGGTTCTTTTCATCTTGCCGGGTGTCAAATGTCACATCATTTCTTCTTCTCCTGACTCACAGTCTTGCTTCGTGTGGCCACTGTCAGCTGTGCAGTTCAGGCTGGCTGAGAGGCAGCTCACTTCTACTGTTACTGTCTCAGTTCCCTGTAAGACTCAAATCTGATCTCTGTTTTTTTCAAAACTTAGGAACAAAAAAATTTCCGCATCCAGAGCTGGTTTTACATTTGATTGTGGGAAATTCCTTCTCCAGTGAGGTCTGGACAGTTTATTTCTATCTGTCTGTGAGCTACATTATGTTAAAGTAATTACTTTTATACTTCATGAGCACTTCATAAGGCCCTTCCATGGAGCTGCACAGGTTTTCAGAAAGCAAAGATGTGCCACTCATAGTTTCTTCTTCTTTCCTGTTCCCTTGCTTGCTATACTATATTTCAGTCTTTCTAGTATTACTCCCATTGCCATTACTTCTGAATGCTCCTTGTTCAGTCTTTCACCCTTTCTCTAATGCTTTCTACTTCTTTCTGTTCCACGTCTACTCTCCATAGCATTTTTAAAGGCAAACTCTTGATAAGAGTTACCTTCTGATTTGTTGTGATGAGTTATCCTGCTTATAACAATTTAGACTCTTGAGGAAAACAGTCCCCGATGACCTTGTTTTGTGGATTTAGGTTTAGGCTTCCCCATGCAATTAGGGAGATAATTAATGGTATTTCCTAATCTAGCTGGTACTGTTCAATGATACTGTAAAAGAACATCAGCTTTGTCTGAACAGTTTGACTTTATATGAAATCTTTGTCTCGTTGGGAAAGTCCTGATGTGCTGTACTCGATGTTTGTACTGAAAAGGGCAGTGTTTTGTGCTGTCTTGATAATAGAGATGTTTTGGTTATTGCTGAGCAGGGCTTGCACAGCATCAAGGTCTCTTCTGCCTCTCACCCCACCCCCCCAGCAAGAGGGCTGGGGGTGCGCAAGGCATTGGGAGGGGACACAGCCAGGATTGCCAAGCCCAACTGTGACCACAGGGATATCCCACACCATACAGCAGCATGCTCAGCATGTAGAGCTGGGGGAAGAAGGAGGAAGGAGGGGATGTTTGGAGTGAGAGTGTTTGTCTTCCCAAGTCACTGTAATACATGATGAAGCCCAGCTTTTCTGAGGATGGCTGAACACGTCCCTGACTGTGGGCAGCAGGGAATGAATGCCTTGCTTGCTTTGCTTGTGGCATGGCTTTTGCTTTCCCTATAAATTGGCTTTACCTCAGCTCAAAAGTTTTCTCACTTGTACCCTTCCAGTTCTCTCCTGCACTGGAGGGGAGTGAGCACACGGCTCATGGGGCTTGGTTGCCAGCTGGGTCTAAACCATAACACTAACCTAGAGTAGCTGAAAACAGCTGTAATCCTTGGCTGGAAGAAGTGCAAGCTGGTACAAGATATGGAAAGGCCACTTTTTTACCATTGCAAAAACCTGCAGATATTTTCTGTGGAAATGAAGTGAATAAATGAATCATCTGGAAGTCTTACTGCTCCATCATATTGTATGTTTATTCTAAGACAATAGGCAACATTTCTTTTTCTAATTCAGTAGTTATTTCACCTCATTCAGTAGTATTATGTAAGGAAATAAGTTGTCATCTGTTCCTTCTTGATTGTTACAAGGCAGCTGATAAATTTTTGGCTTGCTCTATTTTTCCTGGTTCTTTGTAATGGGACTTCTTTCCCATGTAGCCAAAGGGCACTAAAATCAAAATGCTATTTTCAGCATCACACTTAAAAATTAACAAACTTCATACACAGCAGAGAAATTACCAAATTTGTTTTGTTTAAAGCATCAATGCTCAACCTACATTTTCTTTCTTCATAGTCCTCTCAGGGGAAGATAACTGAGCAAGAAATTTCTTGTATAATGTGCTAGTTGTGGAGGACTAAAACGTGGTATACTTTATTCAGGTGATTCTACCATCACCCTGCCTTGCTAGAATTAATTGGTATATTCTGATGATATATTTATATGTTCTGTCCATGCATATATATTTGTTTTTATAGCCACATTCATAACTATGTTTAGGCCAGTATTAAACTTTTAGACATGCATTTTATTTCCATTGCATTTGTCTGTAAAACATTTTAAGATATATGAAGTAGAAGAAAGAAGGTTACATATTAACTTACTTAGAAGAAAAGTAACAATCTGGTTTTTTTAATAATAGATACCACATTGCCCTAGATGTTTTATATTCACAAGTTGCTGAAGGAGATAGAGAAAAATTAGTATCAGTGTATCCATGAAGGCCCAGGTAAGCCATTATAGTATTGAATAAATGGTTCCATTAGAGATTTACATTAGATCATAAAAACAGGTTGCACATGTGGATCACAAGATGAAGGAGATCTCCATACTGCACTGTTTTGGATCTGTAATACTGTCATCTGAAACAGTGCAGTAATCCAGATTTTCCTTGCCTTTTTTCAGTCAGAGCCAGAGTAAAATGAACAGAAAGTGTATAAATATGATAGTGAATGTGCTAAGAAATATGCATCAGATAGATATGGAATGACAACTATCTTGAAGAGTTTTCTGGCATTTTTTCCTGTACTGACATGACATTTAAAGATATTATAAATGTTATAATGGGGAAGAAAATCTTACAGTTCACCCTTACTGAAGTGAATGAACACTGTAGTGGAAAAATTGCTAGTAATAAATATTGATATTATCAGACGGGTATTACCTTAGCAGTTGAAATAAAGTAATATTAGGAAATAACCGTGTATGTTCTCATCCAAAATAGAATAGAAGGTTTGTCCCAGACAAGAAAGAAAACAGTTTTTTCTGTATAGTATTTGTCTTAACTTTTACCTTCTCAATGTTCTAATATTGAGAGAATGTTCTAATATTGAGTGCTTGAGCCTGCTCTCTGGAACAGGTATTGGAGCTTTCTCATGAGCTAGCAAGTAATTAATCTTTGAAGCCTTCAATAAAACTACTTGGAGGGATTTTCTGTGTCTTCTCTTTCTTTCCACTCCACACAAAGCAACAATGAGGAGACTGACACTGTTTGATGATGGCCAGTGATGCTAAAAGCTTGTTCAGTCCTTTTGGCAGTGTTTTGTTATCCCAGTGCTACAGGAGGGACATGAAGTCATCAGCATGGCCAAGAGAAGAACGTGATGGCTGCAGTGACTCTGAGTGGACAGGGTAGGAGGCATCAAATCTTTGCAGAGTTTTACAAGCCTTATGCGAATGATGAAACTGAAGGGAAGTATGAGTGGAGTACACAGTAGGAAACTCAGGATGGATAGAAAGCTGAGAGATGCATGGCACGTATTTTGCTGTGACTGCCCAGGGAGTTAAAATAGCTGTGCTGTAGGCTTGAAGTCTTCTGCCACAGGGATTAAACAAGGGAGAACCCACAGGATGGCACAGGCAGTAGCTGAATGATGGAGGTGACATCAAATCCGGACAGAGAAAAGTACAGAGAAAAGTTTCTCCACACAAAATGCTGCTAAGAAACATATACTAACAGATAAATGAACCAAAAGAGAGGTGATAATATAAAGAAGATAGTTAATGAGCAGAGCTATATTTACAGAGGACCTCAGCCATGCTGAGGTTAGCAATAGAAATTTTGTTTACTGTTCAGACACTGGTCTGACAGGCTCAGCCTGTCCCCTGGCTAAGGGCAGGTCCATTCCAGGCCAAGCCCAGGGAAAGAGAAAAAAAATCAAAATTAGCCAAAACAAAAATTACTGGTTGTGTATATTTATTTTCACAAAATAATTACATTATGCTGTAGTATGTAATTGAGTATTGTCATTGAGATTAGCATATGTGTTCATATGAAATACTTGTAACAAAGAGAACTTCCTTCCTATAAATAATATAAAAAAATTATATCTGAAACACATGTCACTCTTTGAGTTAAAAAATAAATCCAGATAGACCAAAGACAACATAAAACATAGAACACCCTCGTCTAATGCATTTAAGCAAGTGGGGTTTTTGTTCTAAGACAGAACAGTGGCACCAAGGTGTTCACTCCATCTCCTGCACAGAGCTGTTGAAAGTTTTACATCTCTATAGACTATACCTAAAAATACTGATTCTATAAATATTTTAATTTATTCTTTACCTCAAAAATCTGTTAACTTTGATCTTTAAAATTGCTATTTATTTGCTATAATGTCCAATTTTTAAGACCCATATCTTTTATAAAGCAAATTCCTAACAGGAGAAATAAATAATTAAACGTTACTCCAATTCCAGAGATGCTTTGTGTCCAGTTCTGAGAGGAAAAAAATTACTTTGTTTGTGTTGCATCTCACTTAGTGGTATTAGAATGATGGAATCCAAGTAAGAATTTCATTCTCCTATTCCTGAAGACAATCCTTCACAATAACCATGAAATACTGTTGTGGAAGTGTTGAAGACATAAAAAACTTGTATGGCTTCCATGAAGGTCACACGTTTTTGTTGAAGAGAAATCCATTGAAAGTTACCAAGTATAAAGATTTCTGAAGTGTTTCTGAGCTGATAACTGTTGAAGGCTTGGAGAGGATGAGAAAGAAGCATGATACCTGTTTGCTCTGTTCCTTCCCTCTGTAGACATCTGCTTGTGAACACTGCTGCAGACAGGATTTGGGGCCAGATGGATACGGCCACAGCCACTCCCTCCCCTTTCCTACCCTTCATATTTCCAAAACAATTGAAGCAAGGACTCTAGAAATACTTAACTAAACCAGCAGCAGGTCCAGTCTTGTGTATTTAATGAGGCAAGAGTCCAGTTTGGAGAAAAAATAGGTTGCAATGATATAATTAAAAATGGAATGATTGTATGCAAGTGAGAAGTATTAGAATCATCCAGGCTATTTCAGTTCCTCTTGTTTTAATTCATAGTTTTGCACCTAGAATACTTTTGTTTGAGTGTGGATCCTGGCGCTTCATCTTTTATGCTTGTGTGAGTCAACTGGAAAAGAAAATAATTCCATGTGGACATCATACAAGTGCCTGGGCAACCAAACAGAAAGCAAACTGGCTTCTCTGATGCATGGGTAGCTAGAACCTCTGCGTAGTGGATTTTAATAAATTATTCCTGCATGGAGTTGGGAAGAGAAGCAGCAGGCACACAAATGGCAGGCAGCATTGCTGACACTGGTGTTCTGCTTTCCTACCATCTGAGAATATTTCCTGCTGGCCAGTATCATCACTGCAACATCTGCTCATAAAACCCAGTGTGTGGATCATGATCTCCCTGAGATTGGTGCCGTGGGAGGACTTGAGGAGGAGTCTCTCTGAGGCGGATAGGACCCTGCAAATAAACTGTCCCTCTTACCCTCACCCCACAAAGTGACCTGAGGCATTTTACCAGGGAATGCTGTGGACTTGTGGATTGTTCTCACACTAGGAAAGGGAGGTTTGTTGTTTGCAGCAAACAGTACAACTGGAAAGCATTTCAGCTTCCCTTAGAGGATTTCCCAGGGTAGGCTCCAGGCTAGAAGTAAACTGGGCAATATCTTCTTCCTCACCTCTCTGCCCTTGTTGTCACAAGGATTGTTCACAAAGTCTGTGAGTTACAGAGGAAAGCTTCTGTATAAACTCATCACATCATCTTGGGCCTGAAACTGCACAGCAGCCTGCCCCATATCATTCTGTCCACCCAGGGAATAGCTACAAGAACAAAACCTCTTCTGTGCCTAGGGAAGTGACTTCTCTCCTTGTATTTCTAGTCATACTTTTACATCCCACAACACTCGTTAGTATCAAGTTGATCAGAAGCCTGGTAAAGAGAGTTTTAACAAAATAAGCTCTATACTGGGTGTTACTTTCCTGAATAATTCCTTGTCTTGACTGCACAGAAAAATTAAATTCTTATTGCTCCAGACATTACAAGAGATAACCAAGAGATAGTTGCTGTTCTGAAGTGTCTATAGTGCAAATGTGAAACACAACACTGGAAGCAAAATAATATAATCCTCATTTTACATGCAGGAAAGAGTGGCACAGAAAAATTAGATGCCAATTCTCCATTAAAACAGAACTCACATCTCTAAACTCCATGGCTAGTACTTGACCCACAAGATGGCCTTTCCTGTTCTGCACCACTACAGACTGCTTACACAGTAGTATTTCAACCTCTCCCACAGTTGCAAATAATTTTTAAAAATGCAAGCTGGTACAGAATCACACCTTTGTTGTGCAAAAAACTGTCACATTTCCCCCCTTTTTTTTTTAATCATGGAATAATGTGCTTATTGTTCCCCTTGTACTGCAGCCTCTCTGCACAGAGAACAGTCACCAGGTGCTATGATAAAGAAGAAAGAACATCCCTAAGTTATTTTTATCTATCGACTGGGAAATATTAATAATTTTTCAACTGTTAGATTTTCATTCTTATTTGTCCTTCTGGATGTTCATCTCCTGCTGAGAGTTAGTTTTCTTTGCTCTGTGAACTGATCTATGGACAGTTGTCCAAAATCTGAAACATTTGGAGGCATGGCCAGGCAGAGGTGGAAAGGGGTAAGAATCTAAAAGTCTTAGAACACTTATTCAGCACACAGGCATCCAGATTGCCCTGCTGCATATTGTTGCCTCTTCAGATCTACTGCCCTGGCTACATGCATAGTGACCCTTAACCCAAGGATCCAGTCATAATAATCTGGATATGTCTAAGCTCTATAAATCATATGCCTTACATCATCTGAATCACTCTGAGAGAACTGGGTTACATGTGTGGTTACAGCAGAAGCATGTTTTGAAGATGCTTCCTGCAATGTTACCCCTCTCTCTGATTCTCTGTGTGATTATTGAAAAGGGTCTTGAGGTAAGGGTAGGCAATGGCTTTAAAGGAAAGTCTGGGGGTTTTTTGGTGGGGGCTGGATCTACCCTAGTATTTAAGTTTATGACATTTATCAGTGTTGACAAATTTCCCAATAGTCCCCCAGCCCCCAGCAGCTGCATGCACAAACATGACACATGTATGTGGACATCACACTCACGCTTTCCCCCTGGCCCTCCCTCACAAGGTGTCCACAGACCTACTTGCCCTATCCTGCACTCCCCACTGGCAGTGGGGCACTGCTCAGCTGATGTGTCATTCCAGCAGCACAGCAGATCTCTGCCCTAAGAGAGAAGCAGACTCCATGCATCTACCACCCAAATCAATAGAGATAACAAGCCTGGGACTAGAGTTTCAAAGACAAAAGCTGGGACAAGTAGAGGGGCTGTCATAGATTAAGGTTTTAATGGATTGAGGGACTCAGGAAGACATAAGGGTAACCTCTTCCTTCTCCCCAGTCTTTTCTACAATGACACATTGCAACGCTTTAATATAAGGAGGAAGGAGCACATGCGTAGAAAGACTATTTATCCTTCTGAGATCTCTTCTCTACATGAATTCCCATCCAATCCTCTGTCTAAACCTACAATCTTCCTTATTCCAGGACTGGCAATCTTTCAACAAAGGAGGGGTAGGTTGTATTTTTCTTTCCCCAGTTAGCTATTAAGTGTGCCAATGGAAACTTGGCGGGAAGCTGAAGATGCTGCTTTTGCTTGTGAGAGGAGGTCTCAGTTCCTGCTGAATTTGGAGCTCCATGGGGCCAGGAGCAAATGCATGTCTCTTTGAAAGTGCCACAGTGCTCTGACAGCCAAGACCTCCCATGTCATGTGTGATAAAGCTGATCTGGTCTCATCCTTTCTTTGCTGTTGTCCTCTGCACTCTGCAGCTTGGCAATAGTTGGGCAAGTGGCCCTGGGAATTAAACTCCAAAAAATACCAGCCCCCATACCCTGGCATAAAACAGAGGGAGGCAGGCAGCTGGAACAATGTGGCTGCTGTGTAGCTCCAGTCATTCATTGTGTGAAACACCTTTCTTTTTTCTGTTTTTCCAAAACTGCTTGTTATAGAACAGAGAGGCCACACAGGGAATATATATTCTCCAGAGAAGAGATAAATACTAAGTGAGTGAGTGGGACAGCAAATGTTGACACTGACTTTCTCATAGACTCCTTGAATATCTGAACCTACAGGAATGCTGACATTTTGGGGATAAGCCAGCCCCACCCTTCATAATTAGAGCAAAACCCTCTGTGAGTTGACAACATCACTGTGTTGCCAGGTACTCCTATGTGTCAAGTGCCGAATTATCCAAGGACCCAGAGACATGTCAATGTCAGTGGAAATTATGCAACATATACTTTGGAAACAAACTCTGAAGTAGCCCCTTAATGACAGATGAATTAGGCCATTTAATATATACTTAAATGTCTTGCTAGATCAAAGTTACATGGTATGTGCTTGGCTATATATGGGGACTTACTCTCATACGTGGATTTTTTCCTGTTTCCCCCAGGGAGCAGCTCTTTTGCACACTTAAACAAGCTGGAAACAGTTGAAACTAAATCCCAGTACGTAACGTGAATCCTGTGTTTAGTGGGTTTGACTTTTAAAAATGCAAATGCACACAGGCCCTGATGACTTCAATAGCATTTATAGGTGCTTGGTGCTTTTATAAATGTCACACTATTTATAACATACTTCTGTGTCCTTTTTTTATATTCTCTGTTGGCCTGTCTCTTTTCCACTGTGGTATCTTTGATTGACATAGTCACATCAGGATGTAGCGTGTGTTTGAATAATTAAGAAAATACAAATAAAATTTTAAAAAACCCCAAAAGTTATCTTTATTCTAGTCCATGTTTTTCCATTGCTCAACCACCAAAGATAACAATACAATTTCACCACTGCTTTTTACATTCTATGGAAGAAAAATACTTTTAGTTTTGCAGTGGTCTTTTAAACATTCCAAGTCCAATTATTTGCCCCTAGAGTTTCCCCCCTAAGCTTTAGAAAATTGTTTCGGCTATATCCAAACTCATGCCAACTTCCTGGCTTCTTGGCCGCAACCCATCAGTGAGTGCTCTACTAAGAACCACTTTGAGGCTCTCCTTGAACCTGTTCTTCTTGCTGCTTCCTACGAAGAAGTAAACCAGGGGGTTGATGCTGCTGTTAACAGTGGAGAGAACAATGGTGACATGGTTCTGCTGGCTGAGCAAAGATGACCAGTGGTGGTAATTCAGGAGATACAACAGCCTCATAGGCATGGCAAAGATGAGGAAGACAATGACTGTGACCACGATGATGATGTAGAGCTTTGATGAATGAGGTCTCAGGGAATTACGGTGAATCCTGATAACCAAGATCAGGCTGGACAGAATCATTAGAGGAATGAAGATCATGAAAGTCAGGATCCATGTGAAGATGAGCAGTGCTTGGCAGTGGTTGCCATCGTCGAATTGTTCCTTGGTTGAATCATCTTTGCATGTTAAATATTCGGCTACTGTCATGAAAAAAGACAGAGTCCACAGAATTGCACACACAATTGCCGATTGGTGCTGTGACCGGTGGCATCGGTACCAGATGGGGTAAACTATAGACAGACACCTCTCAATACTGATGGCTGTCAGGAGATAGAGACCAGTATTATAGCCAAGAAGGAAGACAATAGATAGTGTGGTGGTTACATAATAGTAAAAACCGTACGCAAATCCAAAACCAGCAATGTACTCAATTGACAAAATAAACGTACAAAGCAGTAAGGAGATATCAGCAATGGACAAGTGTGTGATGTACGCAGTGAATGGGTTTCTTTTGATCTGGAAGCAGAGGCACCAGAGGACAATTCCATTTTCACAAAAACCCAGGAAGGAGATGATCATAATTACCCAAAGTGGGGTCAATATCTCCCAGACCCTTTCCTGTGTAGAAATGTTTCTGTGCATTGAGATGTTCTCTGTGCCTTCGCTGGGATGAAACGTTATGTTTGACTCATCCATGGGGAAAGCTCAAGTTTGGATAGCACAGCTCTTCCTTCTGTAAATATGTATAAAAATATACTGTGAGCATTGTGTGCTCCTCCCCTCCCCCTCTTCCTTCTGTTTTGTGGACCCTCAATTCCTGGTCATACATGAAGGCCTTGGCAAAAGGAACACCAGCTTTGATATACTGCTGCTAGCTAAAACCCAGTTGGAACTGCTCTTGGCAATGTTAAAGATCACTAAGCCCATCATGCTAACAGAAATCCTGAGCCTTCTTCTCTAAGGGGCTCAGCCTGTGAGTGCTAAACCACAGCTAAAGAGAGTCTCTCAAAGAGCTCTTGGACAAGCAATGTCTCCATCACATTGCAGTTTCATTATATATTCATAACAAATGGCATTGGTGGTTCTTGTTAGAGCCCTAGTTTTTTCCCAGACAGGTCTCTTCAGTTTCTATTGAAGCTAATGGCATTGATTTTAAGTTAAACGTGCATTTCAAGTGAATTTGGCTCATAGGTTTTTTGGTTAAAAAAAAAATTGATACCAACATTAGTTTTCCAGAAAGGGATTTAATTAAGTAAGTAAAAATAATATGTAGTTACTCAGCATTGTATTCCCTCCAAGTACAGAGGTGCAGGGAAGGCAAAATGCCACTGCTTTGAGAGAGCAATTTCTTACCTGCTTGAAGTGTCATTTATCACAGCATAACATAATTTAACCATGTTCACACACATTGAACACTTAACACGACTGCAGGTGTCTTACAAACATTATAAATCTAACCCATCACAAGGAGATGTTGTTCAACACGTCATGTTCATCATCATCATCATCATCACCACAAGTTGTTCAGGTTCCCTGCCATTGTTATAATGGTTTTAATTGTTGTTTTGCTGAGTTACGGGGTAAAAGTTCTCCTTTTGTATATCTCCTTTTATCTCATAGCAGTATTGGCTTCAGCTGATTTTCATACAAGTATTTCATACTCCATTCCCTGTTAACTTCCCAGCTGCCCTGTGATGATACACAGTCACATTCAGGACAGTTTTGGATTTACTGATGTCAACAGGGACTAATTGTTGACAATAAGCTTACCTAGCTGACTTGGTTCATCCATATAAGCTACCTAGTTCATTAAAATGGCATAATGAGAATTTACCTGTACCCTCAAGTAGTTAAGAACATCAAATGCAAGGTAAAGAAGTTTTACTGGGGCAACTCTTGCAATAATTATTTAAAGAGAGCCATTCACCCCAGTCATAGTTTTTCTCTCATGAGCTTTGCATTTTCTGATTTCAGAACAGCTCCTTAAGACAGGATATCACAGACTAAGAATAAGCATTCTGTAAACAGCCTGACAAGCCTCAGGGTTTGCTGGTATTTAAACCTGTGCAAAAACGTTCATGATGATCCCACCTGGAGGCTGACTATGCCATCACCTGAGACAGTTGAAGGCAACAAACAACATAGCTGGAGATGTGGTAGGGAAGTGAGTGTGAATGCAACAAGTAAGTGCAGTGACCAGAATGAGTGGCAAGCCTCCCAAAAGCAGTGTTCTGCAAAAACTGCAGACGGAAGGTGCTCAAACAGTGTGCTGCTGGAAGCATAGTAAAGGTTCACAGAAGAAAAGGAGAGGAGAAACTATCTGCTGCAAGAGTTAAAACAAATAGGAAAGGAAAAAGAGAATTAAAAGACTCAAGTATGAAAATAAAGACTCAGAGTATGAAAACATTCAAGCAAGTTCTTGCTTTGTATATTGTAGAAAAGGAGTTTTCTCTCTGGAGAGTAAAATGAAGAGGAAAAAGTTCTCAACTTACTAAGGTCATTCCCACATGACAGCATTCAGAGATGAGGATGGAAAGACTTTTCTCCTTCCAGATACATCCATGGTTTGTTCAGATTTCCCTGAAGCTGCTGAAGAACTTCCTTGAAGTTGCTGAAGGTTACCTTCTCCAACCATTTGCCTTTGGTAAGAGGGGGAGTGAATAGTCACTCTGACCATGACTCAAAAAGAAGTGTGCAGTGCTCCCATTGCTCCAAAAGTCTGAGATATGCCAAATAAAGGGTCCCAGGCTCATCATCTGAGGCTGAGCTTCAAATGGCATCACTCAGTAACTGGCAACTCATCTAGCTGAAAGCCTGGGATTTAACTCTTGTGGGAACTGAATGGCAGTATATGGAAAGTTGTCCTGAGCTGCTACTATACCAAGAGACCTAGTTTAAACAAACAAACATGAAGGGAGTAGAAAATCTATTTGGGGATGTTAAGATCCAAAGAAAAAAATCTCAATTTAGAAGTGTGCCACCACATGCCATCTAAAAAAAAAAGTCTATTTGCAAATTCATTTTATATTTTTTGATATGAGAAAACAAGTAAGTGAGAAGGACAGAGGGAGGATGAAAAAGAAAGAAAGAAACAGAAAAAAGATAGAAGGTGAAAAAAAGAGAAGGGAAGAGAAAGAAAGAAGAGAAAAAAAGAAGAGAAAGAAACCACAGAGCAAAGAAAATAGCCAATCATTTTGTTAGTTTATATATCCATTCCTCTAGATAAAATCTGTATCTTGAGATTATTCTACCAAAAACCCAAACCCAGAAATCTTTTTGTGAGATTTAAACAGTCTCTCCTGAAAAGTTCAAACAAGACTAGGAGTTTGAAAAGTCCCCTGAGGATGCCCCCTGCTTTTGCCCCAAGTATTAGGTTGTTTTTATATTCAGATATTAGCAGAACAAACATTCTTAGCCAAATAAGGAGAGAGATTGCTTGGTCTTCTCCTTCAAATGTTTCACTAAAACTACCAAATCCCCAGATGGGAAGAGCAACTAATGTGAGAAATAAATGACCCCAAAGGGAGGGTTAGAATAAAGTTAGGAAAGGAACAGAGTGAAATAAAACAACTTATAACTGTTTTTTGTTGTCTTAAGTTGTAATCTACCTTACGTTCAACACCTATGGGACCAAAAATTTCAAGCTACCTCTGAAAAAGGAAAAAAACTCTTCCTTTCCCAAAATGGAAATATGCATATGAGTAATGAGAAGAGGCTTTGTAGGAATATGTTAACATGTCAAGATTGACCAGGTACTTGTGTTTGCAGCCCACTGCAATCCAAAGTTGGGGATGCCCTGGCTTCCCTGTCTCCAAGAGGCAGTTGGTTTATGAGACCTCCTTTCATGACTGATCCCTGTAGCACCATCTACATGGCCAGGGCACCAGACTGAAACCTGATCTTGAGGGGAATAGGTCACAAATACACCTTATCCTTGGTGATTTTTGGAGTAAGAGGAAGGTTGAATAGTAGTGTTTGTACCAGACGCTGCCAAGAGTTGGAGCAGCTATTTCTGAATCAGGTTAACTATTCACATATGAACCAGGGGGCTACAATAGCAAAACGTGGAACTTTAGCAGATCTTGGGACTAGAAATTAGTACTGACAGTAGAGACATGATGGACAATATGGAAACTCTTGTAATTTCAGTCTAAACTGAATGTACAGCAAGATGTCACATGAATGATAACTTATCCTAAAACTTTTCTCTCTGACATTAACTTGGTGGGATGGAGCAGCTTTGCAGTAGATGTAAACTGGATGGACTAACACTTGCAAATGTCCTGTATGTAGGAAGCTAGTAGTGTTATCTTTTATCATTTTTCTTTGAGTCTTTGAATAATTTCATGTTCTTCTATCTCCAATTCCTGTAAGCAGAAGGCAACCTGTAAAGAACTTATAATTTGTTCATTAAACATAACCCAACAACCTAGCATTTATAAACCAGATTTGAGGAGTTTATGTGGTTGGTACAGGTGCCAGTATATAAAAAAGCCTCTGTGTACCCAGGAGTCAGATCTCCAACTATGTACTCACATGAGCCATAACAAAAACCCCTCAGGGATGAGCTTTGGTAGCACTTTCAGGAAGTGCAATTTTTCCTGATGGTCATTCAGTCATTACCACTTTCCAGCTGAAATTCATTCCTTAATTACTCCTTAATTATTCAGCTCTAACAAAGGTTAGGAATTGGGCTTAGGTTTTAGGGTGTGGGCTGAAGATTTGGGTGCAAACTACTAACGGAGAGCTGAAAGGCACACTGAAAACGGGTTGTAAGAGGGCCAAAGACTAAACAAGAGGCTTTAGGGTGCTACGGGGGGCAAACAGAAGACTATAGGGCACCCTGAGAACAAGCTGGAGAGGGACTTCTTACAAGGGCATGTAGCAATAGGACAAAGGGAAAGGGGTTTGAACTGACAGAGAGTAGGTTTAGATCAGATATTAGGAAAAAATTCTTTACTGTGAGGGTGGTGAGGCACTGGAATGAGTTTCCCTGAGACGCTGTGGATGTCCCATGCCTGAAAGTGTTCCAGGCCAGGTTGGTTGGGGCTCTGAGCAACCTGATCTAGTGGAAGGTGTCCCTGCCCATGGTAGGGAGGTTGGAACTGGACGATCTTTAAGGTCCCTTCCAACACAAACCATTCTGTGACCCTACAAAATGCATGGATCCTAAGGTTCTTAAAACCCCTTAAGTTTCACAGAGACTGGAAGAGCCATGATGACTTCTGGGTACTCCTCAGTAGGTGATATGACAGTGTCATTAAAGTAGGAGTTAGGCGTGGGGTAAACTTAAGAGTTAAGGTTACCCTGACCCAAAACCCACCACAGAACTTGCTAGACATCTTTTATGCTACTTGTACCAGCCATGATCCTAGCATGTGCCAGTTCCTAAAGGGTGGTAAGTGATGGACTGTGTCTTATAGGCAACAGGCATGAGAGCTGGATTTATTTTTGGTTTCTGCAAAGCAAGGTGAAAATACATGTCACCAGCAAGTTTTGAAACCAACAGGGCTCGTCTGTTCATAGCTAAAAGTATGGTCATGGTAGGAGTCAAAATTCTGGAAAACACAGGACAAAGATGACTAAGTCCAGAATTGGTGTAAGGTTGAAGACTCCTTGGTGGCTGCTCAGTTGTTGTAAGGCCAATTGTAAAATCCTATTAATGGCGATCATAGGATTGTGTTTTCATGAGAACAGTAGGGAATAGCAGGCTCCAGATCACGGATTACTGCTTAATCCTGCAGTCCTACTGAGAAATTTTGACAACTAAAGTTGGTAAAGGTGAATTAATCATATTATTTTGTGGGTGGTTAAGACCCACCACATCTTGTTTATGAAAGTGGATTTAGGGCTTGAAATCCATGTGTACTGTGGGAAACAGGGAAGAACCTTACCTGAGGAAAGACTAAGGCAGCTGGTGAGAGATGGGACAGTTTATAGTTGGTGTTGGAACAATAAAGGCCCCTAAAATAGTTTGGTAAGGCTGTTTTCAGAATACTTTTCTATTCGTTGTCAGAGATATTTTTGAATTATTCATGGATTTTTGGTTCTGCTCTGAAAACACTGATGAGAAAAGGGTAATTAATAGGGGATAGAAAGGTAGGGGCAGACGAACCCCAAGCTGTTGTGCAGATCTCTGGAAGCAAAGCAAAGTGTGTGGCCCAATACTCTGATGGTGTTGCCCGGGCTGGTGAAAGGTTAGAGGACTTGTTTACGTGTTGCCTTTATGGACTGACTGTCGTGTGAGCAAGGGAGGATTTGGAGATGTTCCCACTCCTGACTTGAGCCACACCTTCTTTTTTCCAACCTGCATGGCTCTGGGTGGCAAGCCAGGGCTCAGCACTCTGGGGTGATGCCAGCAGCAGCCAGAGCAGAGCTCCAGCTTGGCAGCCCCGGGGCGAGGTGTGTGCTGCTCACCCGTGTGTCCGCTGGGCTGCAGGGGGCACAGCTGGCTCCCCTCCCCACAGCCAGAGGGGAAATTGGCCAGTTTGGCTACAGAAGCTGTGCAGACACATTCACACAGCACCAGCTGGCCGTATTTGCCCACTTGGGCGCAGCGTACGCGTTATTCTGGATCTGAGCTCATACCTCTGTGTCGTGTCACAGCGGGTGAGGAAGCAGCCAGAGTAAATTGCAGGGAGTTTCCCAAATCAGAGCGAGTATCAGCAATCGAGGAGCTCTTAATGTTGCTGTGTGCTCGGGAAAACTAATGTATAATAACAAGGTTTCCTAATGCCCATCTTTATCCCCTATATCCTTGGATTTCAAAGGCTCTCCAGCTGTCTGCGGACCTACCTTCAGTCATAAAATGCTTAGCAGGTGGTTGTTCTTATCTTGAAGACAGTGGGGTCTGTCCCCCTACTCTTGCTAAAGCGTTTCTGGGTCTTATTTCCCTCTTGGTCTGCTCACTGATGGCACAAATGCTTGCACCAAACCCAGCATCATCACGCATCAAAAGAGAAAATGCACTGTGCCTGTCTTCCGGCAGCCCCAACAGCAGCCAAGCATTAGAGCCACCACTGCTATGTAGTGTAAGATAATACAGGAAACAGTATTTTCTTTCTACATTTTCATTTTGTATATGTAAAACAATACAGGAAACCACGGGGGAGACAATAGAGCAAGAATGGCAGCAATAACTTGGCATATATGATTAGTACAGGCGGTTTAAACCACTTCAGCTTTAGTTGTGCAAAGCAGAAGTTACACATTAGAAAATGTAACTGAGGCATGATAGAGATGAGTCAGAGCTTCCCATGATAAAATGTTGGAAGAAAAGCTCTGAATGCCAATTAGCCAGTAGTGCATACAGAGTAAGACATTTCCTATTACTGATAAAGTTAATGAAAGAAGGGTCTGATACCATGGTGCTCTGTCTTTCAACCTGTGTTGTTTCTGGATGTTCCCATCAACAGGTGTCCAAATCCTTCTTGAAACATGGTTGTTTGTCAGACTAAATTATGTCAAGTGCCTGCCCTAGTAAGAAAGATTGCCCTGAAATAATTTTTACTCTTGATTGTACTAATCTGTCTTCTTTCTTTTAGCCCTGTTTACTTTTATTCTGTTTCACATATTCATCATTTGCATACATTTCCAACCTATCACAGAAATTAGCCGTTATTCTTTATTTGCCCTCTGCACTGCAGGAATAGGTGGGTAAGTAAGATGCTTGACGCATGTTACTGTGAAACCTGAGTCTCTTTGGTTGGGTTCACTGAACACTCAGGATTTTTCACCTGAAGTCTGGTGGTTCACCTGTCTCCCTGTCCACTGCACAAGAGAAATAACTATACTACGGAAGATTCTTGTCCTGGGAAATTATTTAAAAGGATGATAACTGCTGTATGGAGGCACCAGTAGTTTAAAAAAATCTATGTAGATGACACAGGAATTGTTAACAGCCCTTTCTAGACAGTCTTTGGACTCAGCCAGGATAGGTCTGTGACTCCTTAGGGCAACATCTTTACAAGTCATCTAATGACATGCTGAAAATGTAACTACTGTGTATGATTGTGGTTAGATAATAAGCAGTAAACAAGAGCTTTATAATGATGTGTCTGAATTAGGTGTGTATTACTATATGTTGCCAGGGTTTAAAGAAGGAATTTCCATCAGAACTGTAAAAGTGGTCTAAAGGTCCGTGAATTAATTCAGTATTTTAAAAATCAAAATTTCACTGTGTATATCACATTGTGGTTTTGCTGAGAAACTATAGTCCAGTTTTCTCGTGTCTCATTTACCTTTTTTTGCACTGAACTTCCCACAGGGCACCATGGAGCATGACTTTGTATTACAAGCCTCTTTTCTCTTGGTGTCCAGCTGAGAGCATGACTGATAGAGAAGAACCAGAGCACAGTGCATCAAAACATCATTGCAGAAGTGAAATATTTCCTCCTGCTTTAGGATTTTTCCCAAATGCTGAATTTTTGAAATGAAGACTCTCAAGTAACTAAACATTTTCCTTTGAGTAAAGTTCTTCTGTTGTTTTTAAATTGCTTCTAATACCTGTCTCTTGCCAAAGCCAAAACATACACTCAGAGATAATTTTTATTTTTCAAGGTGATCCAGCTTGAACACAAGTGCAAAACAAGCTCATGCAGTAGGATTACTACATAAAGTCAGAAGGTCACTGAGTAAGAACACTGAACTGTCTCTTCTATCAAGTATGTATATATATATATATATGGAGTGGATCTAGAGTCCTAAAATATAAAAAAGGCCATAATATTTTCTGAAAAAGGAAATTGTTAGAGTGTAGCAAGAGTACAGAACAATGAGGCTGAGGGTAGAAATCATGAGGCCTGGGTTTACTCTGTTTCAGACTGTGTCAACATCATCAAAATTCCTCCTCTACAAAAGGGGAGTAGCATGGGAGCACTGGGAGGCCAACTTCAAATCTGTGAGACACTTATCTAATATAGTAATATAAATACTAAAAGTACAAGGAATTTACCTACTACTCACAAACACAATATGAAATTAGTTTCATTCTCTAACAAGGGGTCTTGGGTTTTTTTCATGTATTTCCAGATTTTCAACTTTCTCCTTTATACCTTTGACAGAAGTGGGACAAAATGCTAAGGTGTGGTAGTCATCACATGGAAATCTGTGTCATTAAACCAGGTAATAGTCCAGGCCCTGCACGTGAACAGAGGCTGCTCTTGAGGATTCCAGGTTCAGGATTTCTAGCTCCCATGGTGATATAGTGGTACATCTTGCCAAAGTTCCAGCATAAACAGCTATAATGCCTGTGTCATCAGTTTGCTTTCAGAAACAGTATTGAATTGACATCTTCTATTCATAGGTTGATTTGGTAACAAAGTATTTGCCCTGCAGAGTTGAGATAACACTGAATAAGTTGTGTAGTGGACAACAACCAACTGAATTGCAGATGGAGATAAAGAACCTGAAGTTCTGTGTCTTTTAAGAATTCCACTTCTTCCTACATCAAAACATAAGTTTCTTTCTTTCTCTGAGATGGAGGGGTTAAAGACACCACTGCTTTATCCCTCCCCTTAACAGGGACTTCCAACAACTAAAATATGTTCAGAGTCAGTTAAATCTCAGTCTTTATTGAATAGAAAATATTTTCCTCCGAATTTAGATGTTCCAGGGACTACTGCTGCCTCTATTTCCTGCTGAACGCATTTCCCAGGACTACGTTTTTTATTCCTGATCATATTTTGCCCTTGTCTTTTGATGACAAGGACACATGATTTTTCTTGCCCTATGAGCAACACAGCAGCATCTCTGTGTGGCTCTTGGCCTCTGTGTGGTTCATGCCTCTCGTGGCAGATGAGCCACTGGCGTCCATGTCTCCTGCACCATGGCTGTTGGTTTGATGACTCTGCTGGGACAGAGGAGGCAATGTGAGTAGATGCTGGCCAGAATCTGTAAACATGTGGGGTTTTTTGTGTCTATCACCTGTGATAGTCTCCATGGGCATCTACTAATTCTGTTTTGGCAGAGTCAAACTAAAGTACAGAATCTGTGAGTCCAAAACCAGGGAATAAGCCCCAGGCTGTAGGGTGCTTCCTGATGCTAGCTAACTAGTTTTACAGGGGTTTCTTGCATCCTCTCAGCTACTTAAGCAAGCTGCTATGTGCACCTCAGGATGGGATCAGGGTGCAGGCTCTGAATACAAAGGCTTTGTGTGGTATATAAACCACAAGCTCTTCTGAAAGGCAAGCACAAGTCAGGATGGCATGAGAATGTGGCTTAAATGCCACCTAAATTCTAGCTTGTGTTCAGGCACTTTATTCAATCAAGGCTTAAATTCTTCAGTCTTCACATTTTCATCAGCAGGGAAGAAACAGCTGAGGGGTGGTACTGCCTGTTCCATAATTGCAAATGTAAATCTTTCTCATGATGATCATTAAGCTGTAGGTGTGTGATTCCTGAAGGAACATTGTGCCAGGCAAAACAAGGCCAGGCTTTTCAAGCATTCACCTCCGTGTCTCGGTGGTGAAACAGACTTCCATGGTGGGAAACATGTGATTGATTAAGCCTAATTATACCTTCTGGCTTCCAAGAACAGGCTTTAGGTTAATGCAAGAGGAGACAGAGTCTCTGCCCTAATTCACAGCCAAGAGCACTTCCCCACTGCAGTAACTGGCATGATCTGTAACCGGCAATGCTCATATTCTCTCTTGTTCCTCACACATCCCAGATACACCATGATATCACAGGCACATCACCCTCTTGGATCACTCTCGGACGTGGCTGTTGTAGCACCACAAGGCAAATTATATGTTTGTGCACTTCAAAGCCTTTCTTTCCATAGAAAGTATTGCATAAGAGTCAAAATTCCTCTGGAATAGGCACAGGTGGCCCCTCCCTTCTAGGGTAATTTCTTTCTCATATGCCAAAGCCAAGCTCAGACGAAGATTTGGAAACACTGCTGGGGAAAGAAGGGGAAGCATTTCCTTTTTGGGCTTCTGCCCTGGTCTCTTCTGCTCTTGGATAGCTTTACAATCTGATGGCTGTAGAAGCCAGAGATGTCCTTCTGGGGCTAGGCAAAGGCCTGGGCTGCTGAATCGTCTGTTTGACAGTTAATTTGAAAACAAACAGACCTTAAAATAGTATTTCTGCCCTTGCATTGGCTGCAAACTTTCAGCCCTGTGTTGGATTGGACCAAGCAGAAGGAACAAAAAAAGCAGTGCTGAAATGACTCTTGTGCATCCTCTGTCTACCATATTACCCCAAGGTCCACAGCTTTGGGTGTTTCTATTTCCTCTCTTCCATCTTTATGGCTTTTTTTTTTTTCTTTGTCCTTTCTCTCATCACTTCTGCAGCTCTCCCTTGAGATGTTCACTTTCTTCTTTTGAGCACCTGAAGTGCCAGACAAGACTTGAGATACTGGAAAAATGAAAAAAAGAACAATGCAAAGGAAAAAAACTCTAAGGCAAAGAGGCATGTGACTTTTTCCTTTACTTCAGTGCAGACAGCGCCATCAAAGCATGAGTAAAACCAATATGGAAGAGTGTGGAGAGTGCAGGCATCGTCAGCATCTACCTGCCACATCCTTTCTGCATTTCTACCCAGCAAGCCACTAGTGTGATCATAACCTGCTTCAGGCCCTTCTCCTGTCACACCACCAGCAATAAAAGTTCTTCTTTGTCTACATGCTCATTTGAAACACACCCACTGGCTCCAGGGAGCTGCCTTCACCCCCTCTTACAATGTGCTCCTTCTACCTCAGGGAGAAAATTTATTTTTGTCTGATTGTTTATGTAAAGTCTTTATTTGGTAGAGGTCTTCCAGGACACAGACATACACACAAAACTGGGAATCTCAAAAGTTTCTTCTCTTTCCTAATTTAGGCAGAAAAGAAAACCTTCTCTGTCACGTTAACCCTTGAGATACACTGAGCACTGGCGAAATGTTACCTTTTTGGAGGCATTGTGCTCTTCCTCCAGTTACAACATCAACCCCAGAGCTTGTCCGAGTGCACATGGTGACCTGTCTCAGCTTTGTCTTTCACTTTCCTCCCTCATGGCTCATCTACAAACTTGGAACACCACTAAGATGCTTGGTAAAGAAGTCATGAGATGGATTAGCTGGGGGTCCCTTCACCATGCCACTGAACATCTGCAATTCTTCACATGCACAACTACCCATTATCTGCAAAAAATAGCATGCTGGCATTATTCAAGATAATTATGTCTAACACATATCTTAAACATTTTAATTACCACAGCAACTCCCACTGAAACCTCCAACAAAGCTCACCCCTTGGCTTCATTGGGAACAGAACCCAGCCTGACACTTGCTTGAATGTTGCCTTACACTTTTAGTTCTGAAAAACTGGGGAAAACTGCCTATGAAGCACACTTTTTTCCTCCAGTTAGGAAATGATATGATTACTTTTGTTGGAAGTTATCTGAACGTGCCAGAGTGCCTTGGCCTGACTGACAAGATTGTGTCATCTCTAGCATGACAGGGCATCTGGGCTGGAAACTGATCTGGTGCTGGAGGACCATAGCTTCTGGACAGCCTGGAAGAAGAACAGGCAGAAATTCCTGAATACTTTTGGGAAAGAATATGATCAGCTTAAAGACAGGATTTTTTTATTTTATTGCAATAACAAGAAATTCAGCTTTGCAAAGTAAGAGTTCCCTTCTAATCCTGTATTCCCTCTTCAGCACATTAATGTTCTTACTTCAGTGTAGGGCAAAAAAAAAAAGTCAGTATATTCTCCTTTGCATCTGTTCTGCTCTTGGGAATTCTGGATTCAAGTGCTTTGTGTGCAGGAGTGGTACTAATAAAGTCTGCTTATTTGGCTTTCATCTAGTTCATGAGTATGTCTGTGACTTTCAATTCCTGTACGACCAGTGGAGCCTTCAGCATGCCATTTGCTTTGCTTTTCAGGTCTTGCAAGCAAGAGCTATGTGAGAAGGAAGGAGGCTGTCTCCTGCGAGTCCCTGGAGACCAGAGCAGCCTTAAACAACTGTAACAGCAAGAGTACACCCTTTTGCCCCCAGTTCCTCCTTCACAGGAAACAAAAAAAACCATGTGAGGCTCTCACAAGGCTCACATTCAGCCTCAGCAAGAAGGACATGGGGATGGGAGGTGTGGGCACTGCAAGCATAAAGCAAGAGTCTGAGCAAATGCCTCTGAGCTACTTTGCTTACTAGAGAAGAGAAATAATTTGAATTACAACACTGGTTGGCTTATTGTTTTAAATCAATGCCACCTAGTAGTCAATTTTTTTCTGAGTCTTTTTAATTACTAGAGTACACAAATAAGTATTTTAACAGCCTAAAGGGTTTCTGCCATTTCATTCAAAACTCAGAGATCAAATACACTAAAATAAAGATTTCATCACAAACTTCATTTTTTTACAGTCTCATTTTAAAGAGCAATGGTAGGGTTTTATTCTTACTTATATACTCTAAAAATGCCCTTGCACATTCCCTGTTAGCTCTCTAAAAGCAGACTGATAAGGTGGTGCTTTGCCTTTGTTGACAGGAGATAACCCAGGACACCCTGGGGAAGGTCACAGTGGCAGAGGCAAGTACTCAGCCCTTTCTCACAACAGAGGTACTGGGGCTGTGTCTCCTTGCCTTGAGATACAGCCTCAGGGAACACAAGACTAGGACATAACCAAGCTCTCCTCTCTTCTGATGGATACAGAGAACTGATTGAAATTAGCACACCAGAGCTGGGGGATCAGTGCTGCACCCCCAGTTGGGTCCTTGGAGGCAAATTACAACAAAGTTCATGACTCGTGGAAAATGTAGGGCCTATTCCCACCAAACTTTGAACATTATCGGCTGCTATTACCATAAATGGGGTAAAAGATGCTTGGTACTTTGTACTTTTGCAAGTCTACATAAATATGAGCAAACTACACTAGATAGCAAAAGGTGAAAGATCGAATGATACCATGGATTATCTTTACATACTTGTGTATATTTATCTGTTAACACAATGCATTAATTACCATTTTAAGACAGAGAGACACAGATCACTGATCAATGACTGTGTTCTCTAAAAAATTAACAAACTGTTCAGTTACATAAACCAGACGCTGATTTTTTTCTTTGATGATAGTTATGATTTTATCAGATTGGTTTCCATGTTAAGTACTTAGTAGCTGATGAAGAACATTGTAATTCAGGTGATTTGCCAACATGGTTGTATTTCCCGGGTCTTTATCAAATGAGGAGAAGCATCTTTCATTGCTTTGGTTTCAGTGGGATGGAGGAGTTCAGGAAATGAAGGTCTCTCAAACTGCTTGCTGAGGGCTCTGGGAGCAACAATGCAATAATTATCTTCACTTCAGTCATTAATTACCTCATTTTTAACCCACTCATAGTTCTCTCCAGTTTGATCTTGTTCATCACTGTCTAAAAGAGGCCTCCAAATGAGGCTTGACCTTGCCATGGTGGTCAGTGCCATGGCATTCCTCATCTTTGCTGTGCTGTCAGACTCACAACCACTGTGAAACGGAGGCTTCCTGCATTACTCAGGCTTGTGAACATTCCTGCTTCATTCAACATCACCACCAGCATTGCAAACCCCCTAGTCTCCTGTGTCAGGGGATAAAAGAAGATGAGAATTGGAGAAATCATTCAGGGAGCTCTCCAGAAAGCCTTAATGGATGGGACATAGTGGGGGCAAGGTGAGAGCAGAAACAGAGCCAGGATGGGTTGGAAACCCAGAAGTTTAGTTACACCCTCTTGAAGGGATGCATGCACTCTGCAGGTGGATGAGTTTTTCCAGATTTTTGAAGACTATAAAGAGAGCAAATTGCTACATGAGACTACCCAAGAAGAGTCATAGTCTTCAGTACAAGTCAGTTTGAGGGGGAAGTGAAACCAGTGGCAGGTGGTGGTGTCAGATTTACAGTGTGACAAAAGCAAAACGTTTTGCCATTGGCAAGGGAAAGCAGTTTTTGAGGAAAAAAAAAAGAGTAAACTTTACTTTTTCTTGTTTTCAAAAATCATCCCAGTTTTTGTGGTGAAAACTCCATTTGTTGGTGAATTTGGGATTTCTTGGAAAAACACCAAAACCCACTAAACCTTCAAAACTTTAATGAGATACAGCATTTCACATCTCAGAAAATGGAGTACAAGAGGCTACAGAAGAGGAAGCTGATGCTTGGGTATTACAGGAATAAGGAGTGAAGAAAGGAATGCTCAATCCACCCTACCACGTAGGCACCCTGCCCCAGCTAGAAAATTAAAATCACACAGGGTCCCTGCCAGAATGATTCAAGGGAAATTTCCTCCTAGTCTCTGCCCCAAGTGAGCAAGCCAGCTGAGCAGACTAAAAGGGGCAGAGAAGTCAGCTCCAGCAGAGAGGGCATTGGCACCAGTCCAGGCTGGTTCCTGTGCCTGTGGTGAGCCAGGTGCAGAGTAGGGCAACCATGGCTGTATCCAGCTTCCTGGGACACCTGCCTGACAATAAGACCTGTGAACACAGACGCAGCACCATTCCCACTCTAGAAAAATTGTTGGTGTCAGGGGAAATACATATTTACAGAGGAAGCTGCATTCATTTCTAAACTTCAGAGTTGCAGCAGGAGAGTAGCAGGAAAGAAACCCTGACCCTTACTGTAGGTTGCCAGGTCCACACATCAGCTGCTCCAGGCCTCTTGCCCATCTCTGATAGGATTTGTGGTGAATGTGGCAGATTAGAGGATGAATGTGCAAAACCTTGAGAGAAGTGGTAACCTTCAGTGAGGAGAAACTCATGTGCAGCTGAGTGCCAAAATCCGCCATCTAAAGACTGATTTCCCCCTGCAGATTATCATCAGCAAACCCTTCACATCACCTCCAGCTCCCAGTCACCTGTTCCTGCCCATTCTCTCCAAATCTAGCTTTTTCTCCCAGTCCCTCTTCCCTGCTGAGGAGCAAAGCCCATCTCTCTCCTGTGCTTGCTGCTCCTGGGACATGGTGGGGGCCAACAACTGGGAAGAAAGGGTGGGACCAGGGTTCACAGATTCACAGAATATCCTGAGTTGGAAGGGACCCATAAGGATCATCGAGACCCACCCTCAAGTAAATGTCCCGTACAGGGGTTGAAAGCACAGGCTGTATGTTGTCAGCACCGTGCTCTGACCAGCTGAGCCAATCTCAGGGTCCTCTTGCCCTGCCAGCTGTGAGGCTGCTAATCCTGGCACGTGTGCCAGGAGCTCCTGGCCACTGCTCAAGCACAAACACTCACAGAAATAGCTGACAGGCCAGCACACTTTCCTTGGGAACTGTCTGCAGCAAGGGGATGGGGCAGTGCTTTGTGAAGCCACAGCCCTGCCTCCTGCTCGATGTGTGCCCACCATGAGCCAGTAGCCACTGACAGGCATCTCCAGGTGCCTCCTTCAGCAGTGACACCACTGAAAGCATGCAGGTGAAGGAGGATAAGATCAGTAGGGAGCAGGTATGGAATCAGAGGTGCCAGCCAGACTGTACAAGTACTTGGGGGTCTGAAGGTGGTGACAGGTGCCTGTGGAATTGGGAAGAGCTCTGGCTGCAGTGCTGTTCCCCCATCACCATACATTACTCTTGTGTTAAGTTATGGTGCATTTAGGACATTCATCACTGCAAGCCATGGAGCAAGAGGACCCCCCCCTACAGGGGTGCCTGTGGCTGCAGAGAGTCCCCAGACACCCCTCACTGAGCAGCCAGAGCAGTCCATCCCCTGGAGACTGCCCTGCTTCTGGAGGCTGTAGGACCCCAAGGGAAGCCCAGGAGCCCAGCATGTCTCCTGTGGCATTGCTTCCCATGACCCAGTGGCCCTGTGGAACAATTACATCAAGCTGCTTCTGTCCTGCATCCCAGGGGAGGGGGCAAATTTTGAGCACTGCAGGCAGCTGTGGGAGCCTGTGGGTTTGCAAATCCTCACATTTATGTAGGAATGGCAAAGTCAGTTGTACATGTTTCATGCATAGGACAGATGAGTTCCAGAGTAAGCGAATGACTGCCTGCTTTGGTTAGGCTGGCTGCACTTGTGAGCAAGCATCTTGTTAAGTGGTGAGAAATTAAGACAGCTGAACCTTTGTTAATCAAAAGCTGGAGGCAATGTAGGAATTTCTAGCAGCACCTTTTCAAGCAAGGTCAGAACATGTGACAGATCTGTCCAAACACTAGTGCCAAGTTTTATGGGGCAAGTAAAATAGTTTGTATTACTTCAAAATCCAAAATGAGGATTGCAGATTACTCTTCCTCTGCCTGTAAACCCAGGTAAACTCCAGGAGTGTTATGGGGTGGACCAGGTCCAAACTTAGAAGTACTTTAGGATTTCCTCAATTTGTGTGCACCTGGGTGATATTTAATAGTCTGTCTTTAAGTTTAAAATAGCACCCTTTTTTATTTTCCTTTTTAACTGGATGTGTTTCTGCCAGGGCACCATGTGTTTCTCCTGCATAGTAGCTATTACCTTTCACAGATTTCCATCCCATCGGTATTTTAAAAGCCAGCCTTACTTATATCACTGACATGAGGCTCTTTGCCAACACACTTGCTGCTGCCATTTTCTTTCAAAGCTTGGCTGCAGAAGGTCGATGGATTAACACACCCATCTCCAGAAACAGAAGAATGAGTGTCAATCACTCCTGTGTCTGAAGGGGGTCCTTGGCTGTCCTACATGGGGATGAAATGATGCAGGAGTCCCATCTTCATCTTCCCTTTGGTGAAACATGTCTGTTCATCTTTATATGCTCATCTGGCTGGGGAGAAATTGCAGGAGGATTCAACTACTCACCTGGTTATTAGGATGCTGATGGGATTTGAATCCATCTTCTCTGAGGATATGGGTCTCATTCCCCTGCCCAAGCTCCAGGGCAAGGGTCTGAATGTCAGGTGGGAGTGTTTCTGCATATTGTGCCTGTGCTTAAGAGGGAGCAACACTAGCCCAGGTACCCTTCAGAGCTGGGACTGCGCCAAGCTCTTTCCCAGAAAGGAAACCCAAAGGAAATCCCATAATACTTAAGCACTGTTTTTGTTAAAATCACAAGCTTGAACAAGGTAGTTTCTGCAGCAAGAGAAAGCATGAGGTGAGACATTGGGTATAAACTCTCCCTCATTCCCTGTGCATCCTAACAACTACAACTCTTCTCCACTTTTCATGGCCTCCTGCCTTGCAACAAACTCAGGACTCCTCAGGTGACTCTTGAAAAAAAATCTTTCCATGGCTTCTGCCTGCATACATTATCCTTCCAGTCTGTGCCCCACAGCAATCCTTGGCCATCTTCTGAGTCATGAGCTCCACCTGTCTCTGGGAATTCAGGTCCTGCTTCCCTCCCGCTGCTCAGCCACAGCTTCTGTAACACAGCACTGACACAGACTCGCATGAGTTGCCTCCACCTGCGCTCCTGGGGGTGTGTGGTGACAGCCCTGCAGAACAACCAGCACAGGTACCAGCCATGCCACACCTTCAGCAAACCAAGAGATCAGAGATTTGGGCTCTCCCCAACATCCCTGGTCTGTATGGCCTTTACACAGATGCCTTTCAGAGGGCACTGGGCTGATGCAACATTCCCCCCAACAGGGGTCCCTTGTGTCAAACTGGCTACAATCACCCCTTTTTCCTTAAGCACAAGGGTTGTTGAAAGAAACACACCCATGGCATTTCATGCACTGCCCCTTCACTTAGCCTTCCTGGGGAGGTTCTCCAGTGCTGGAGACTACAGCAACCACTGGAGAGGGGCTGTTGGGAAAAGCTATGGGAAGAAGGGAAATAAAACTAGAAAATAAAAGTCAGATTTGCCGCTGCATATAAAAGAACACCATAAAAATGTGTTAACAGAGCAGTTGCACAGCAGGGTTTTCCCGTGTCTAAGGCATATGGAAACTTTGTCAGTGGCTTCACCAGCACACAAAGTTCTGACCCAGCTGTGGTGCTGCAAGACAGCCAAAGCTGTTCTGGCCTGTGAGGGAACCTCCCGCCAAGGCGCTGAGCAGTGCTGGCACTCAGCACCGGGCTGTTGCACTCCATTCATCCAGCAAGACATCTGCAACTGCACTACTCCAAGGGTTTCTGCTATCATGTCTTCTGAATGAAAGCATATTGTTAAGAAGAATTGTTGAGTCACACCATTTGAAAACATAGAACTAGATTAAATTTTTTTCTATATGAAAAACATATCTTTTCAGAGAGGTAAATCCTGCTTCCCTGTCCTCCAGTTGTTCTTGTAAATAAATATATCACCACTGAAGCCATGAGCAGCAGCAAGAAAGGGAATATTTAGAAATAGTTCTGCCTTTTTCATGCCTTCTCATTGGAGTAAAGATGTTATGTCAAAACCCACATATTTAATCTTGAACACATTAAAAAAGTCAATGTATCAAAAATCTTGTTCTTGTAAATAAATATATTCTGATCTGCAGTGTTCCATTTGCCGGGCTGTATTTTTAGTGTACACCTTCACGACTTGAATTTTAACATTTTTTTCATTGAGGGTTGGAATTATCCTTTCAAGCCTTGCAGCTAAAGCACAAATTTCTCACAGTGCTATAAAGCAGATGTGCTGTGACTCCTGCTAGAGACTCTGCTGTGGTTTTACCACTGTCTAAGGGAGATAGGTTTCATTTTCTGAACTGCCAGTCCTCAGAACAACTAAGAAGCTCTGACATGCACATCTTCAGGGCCAGAGTTACAAGTCAGGTTGCACTACTGTGAATTGGCCTTACAAAAATCTTAATTATCTCCTACTCCTTGCAGGAGACAGGCAGGAACAGGCATAACCTGAAATACTTTGGATACTTCCAACTTCAATTAGTAAGAATTCCCTAGTCTGGAGAAAAAGCAGCAGCTGAGGTTGGAATGGCCATATTGACATGTTCAGGAAGATTGTGTCTTGATCACCAGCTGCTCAGAAAAACTTGCAGCTCTGTTCTGCTCTGATTTGTTTGACTAGCCCCCAGCTAACACATTTCACTGGAATTGACTGCCAGTACATCTCAATGAGCTCTTTAAGAGGCTCTGAACGGCAAGTGACCCTTGATTCTTAGAGACAGGCAACTTGTTTCTGTAAAGTCTTTCCTTGGAAGATCAGAACATACTCCACTCTGTTTTCTTCATGTTTTTCCTCTGCATGTAAACTTAACTGATTTACACTAGTAGCTCTACAGCAATTGTCACTTACTTCTCCCAGCTCTAATGCAGGAAAGCCAAGTCTCTTGATGCACTACACCACAAGTTGCTACATGAGGCGTGTCTGTCTCTTGGAAATGGAAAACACATGGTCAGACCCATAGGCTATGTCTCCAAAAAGGGTGAGAGGATCTCTACTTGTGTTCACGGGGAAGTGTGTTTCTATAGAGGGTGAACCAAGAGAGAGAACAGCACTGTAGGAGATTGATTCATTATTTATCTGTGCGTGCGCCGCTCTGAGAAGAAAACAGGAGCACAAAATTTAAAGACAGAACAATTTCTTAGTTCCTTCAGTGCATGCTCACTTAAAAACTGCTGGGCTTCTCACAGGTAATAGCACATGTATCTTCATAATTCCCAGACTGTAAAGATTAGATGCAAATGAGGCTTTGTCTCCCCACATTTAAATAGCTAGCTGAATCCAGATTCCAGAGAACAAGGGTGTTATGTTTCCCAGATTATAAGCTAAGAACAGTGTTTTTATGGGAAAACACATGCTACTATATGTAACACCCAGTGAAAATCTTCCTAAACCTACACAATACAAAGAGCCTGTGCTCTCCTTGACACAAGGGGGGTGTCCAATGATGCTAAAAGACAAACTAACATTACAGAATAAACAGGGAGACACACTGGTACTTGAAGGAATTCTGTGACAGGGAACCCCATCAGTGAAGGTTATAAAGAAGGTCATCAATAAGTCAGTTGCTTGTCTGGTTGGAGCCTGTTTATGAAGTAAGAGCTGTAAACCACAAGCTGTGCAGAACTTGAGACCCACATCTGAAGATGTGCTGCCCTTTTCCCCTCAAGAGCAGCAGAACAGCAGGCCCTCAGCAGCAGAGAGCACGTCATCCTCAGGCTCACTGCAGTGCCATGCTGCTGCCTTATGGTCCCCTGCAGCAACTCCCACATTACAGTCAATTAAAGGCAGATTCTCCTTGTTAGGTGATCATGGGCCCCAACAATTAAGTCTGACTAATGACATTTAGGAACCATTATTTGGAAATCTTGGATCAATGGGTTATTTTTAAGAAGAGAAGGAGATTAGTAAGAAAAAATCTCTAAAGACCAAAGTCCCTGAACTGACAAACACTCCAGCTCTATCAAGAGAAACTGATCCACAAAGCATGTCTCATGCTACTTTGGATAAAGGACAGCTCACATGCTGTGCACTAGAAGCAAACAGAAATGTGTGCTGACTCACCTGACCTCTGTATACTCCACAAACTGGAACCTGATAAATTCCACTTATCTGTGTCAAACCTCAGCTACACTGCCACTGAAAATACCACTGTGTGATACTGCACTGACAGCACTGCGAATTATTTACTATTCCCCAGAATCTGTCATGAGCCCCAAGAGTGGTTTCTCCATCAACTCTGCCCATTTTCATTTGGTAAACAGTGACATTTCCCCTGCTTTACAACTGAAGCTAAAAATAGCATCTTTCATTTCATAACTTCCTGAACCTTATCAGAAATGTGTTTTATGCAGCAAGCAGCAGCACTGGGAACAAACAGGGGGTATGAATAGCAGTGAAGAACCTGCCCAGGACCAAAGTAAATTAGGCATTGAAACAATCACCTCCCTCTTCAGGAGGAGACGATGCTTTGAGCAGACTACAAAATACCACAAACTGCAAACCAACACACCCTCTTTAAAAAACACATTTCCAAGAAAACAGTTCAAACAGTATTCATAGTTTTGGGGGGTTTTTTGTTCATTTTCTTCTCATATTTTATTGAATGAAACAAAACAAAACAGATAAACACAAGAAGTAAGATCTGTGTTCCTTACATCTCATCACACCTCATCTCTAAAGTAGTCCTTTACAGTCAACAGCTATGAGCTCCTCCAAGTGCAAAGGCCAACAGAGACCACAGTGCCACAATACCAGAGATTCTAAGGGACAAGAAGAATAAAATGCTGTTAGGCTACTTATATTTACGGCTTAATTTTGTGTTTATTAAGCCCTTAGATTCTTTCCCAAACCATGTCAAGCCAGAAATTCACCCTTCATGAATATTGCTGTCACCACCTCACAAGAGGGGTGCACTTTGAATCTGGAATTCTCTCCCACTACCAAGCTTTCAACACAGCTGTAGAAAAAACCCACATCCATCCCACACCTGGGAGTCTCTTCCTCCCTCTCATCAAGCTTATTAGAGCTGGCACTCCAGCTCATTAAGATTACCACCTGTCTGTTATGACAGCATACACATAGTTTTGTGCTGTCAACGGGGTAACACTCCCAGGTTAACCAGGAGCAAGATTAAAGTCCAGTTGCCCAGGGCTGAAAGCTCAGCCCAGCAGTCGGCAAGTAAACCTACTTCTGAGTCCCCTGTTCCCCCGAGGGGCTGGCAGGAGGACACTGTAAACGCGTGGCAGGCTGCTGCTGTGCCAGGGCCTCGGCCCTGAAAGGAATGCTTCCCTCCTTCCCATTCCCGTGCTCCCGCAACTCACTGCAGCAGGCAGTTCACGCTCGGCGAGTGCCTCCAGTGGCGATAGACGGAGACCTGCAGGTGAGGGTGGTGCCTGTAATCCCGCAGGACCAGCCTGACGCTGCAAGGAAAGCACACGCAGGCTGCTTACGGCACCCCACAGCTCAGGGCAGGAATTTCTACCCAAGAGCTGTCCCAGCAGAGAGAGGACGGGACGAACGCCTGGATCGGAGGAAAAAAGGACTAAAAATTAAGACTTCTGATCACTTACTGCTTGTATTTATTGGAGAGCAGAATGAACTGGTTCTTTGAAAGCCGTCTGACATCAAAGCGACAGTGAGCTTTAAACTCTTGGTAAATCTGTCTCTCAGTCAGCCCTGGCCAGCCTTGGACCTGAACAACCAAGGCAGGGGGATGACAGCAGGGAGCATCTTCCCCAGAAAAATTCTGGAAATTGTACAATATTGAGACATAGCTGAATTTGGAAATACTAGAGAGGCAGTACTGATATAATCAGAAAATATGCAAAGCATGGCAAATAAATGACAGGTTGTATAATACGGCTGTTGGTGTAAAATTATTTTTCTTTTGCCCCAAGATTCATCTAAGTATCGTCATAAAAGCAAACTCTCATGACTATCATGGAGAAACTACCTGAGAAACAGAAGTGTAAACTGACTAATGCCATCTTACAGAACAACAGTATGAATGCATTTCAAAAAGCAGAAATTCAACCCATTTGCCATTTTAAAAGGTGCACTGTGTCACTTGTATGATGACATTTTCTGCCAAGGTGGGCCCCAGCACCAGTGGACTCCTCTCCTCTAATGAAGCCATCAAGTAGGCTGGCTTCATACTGACCTATGCACCCCACAAACAGGTCACAGACCTGCAATTCTTACGCACAATGCTTGAAACACCACCTCGGATGAAATTCACTTTGTTCACATGCTCAGCTAACACGGTGAGATACTGCAAGAAAGAAGGATCAGCCTCCACTGCATCACTAAATCAGAAAACAAAAGAGAACAAAGATTTGTTTCTCCAGTGCTGCCCTGCTACAGTGTCAAGCTCTTCAAGTAGTGACAGAATAGATATTTCAGATCTTAGTATCTTCTACAGAAGTCAAAAAGCTGCAAGAAAAGGGAACTTAACTGAAGGCACTGATTCACAGAGATTTCAAAAATGGAAACTAATGGAAAATTATTTGACCCTTACCCAAGTGAACTGAACTTGAGAGAGCTCATTCAAGAATAAAGAAGTCACAATGTCATTTCCCAACCTCTTAGCCATCACATGGCCCCTGATTTCATTTTTAAAATGTCAGCTTTGACATAAAACTACTACTTTCAGATTTATAAAATAAAAATCTAATTAGAACATGACATTTCCAATAACACTTTCTTTTGTCCAAAAGGAAGGCCAGCCTGCAAAACAAAAAGTCAGCCAGAGTAAACGGAACACTGTTTTCCATAGGACCGATCCATGTAACACAATTTTCAGTCAACACTTAAACATTACTCACTCTGTGGATTTGCACAGTAGCAAATGAGCTGACATCAGAAGAACTAGAAAAAGGAATAGTGAGGTGGCATTAGAACACAGCTAGAGAAACACAGCTAAATACATAGAAAGCAAAAACGCACTGAAGTGCAGCTAAGTTACTAAGAGCAACAGACTGTATATAAACAAATATTTCTTAGCATCAAAGAGATCTACAGAGAAGGAAAGGATTGCCAAGTCCCAACACAAATTCTGAAGGAGTTTTTAAGAAGCATTTTACCTGAACCACAGAGAAATGCATCATAGCCTGCCTCATGAGGAGATTTCTTCTCAGCTGTAAGTGTCCAACAAAATCAAGAAGAAGTAAACACATTTAGCATGCTGTGAAAACTGCTGCGCTGCAGAATCCTAATTCATAAGATCCACTGTTCTGGAGGTTCTTTTCCCCCTCCCCTCAGCCCTGTTTCCTTCCTCACCCTGAAAACTTTACACTCAGTAGAAGTCTGTGCTTCTAGCACGCATTTTAAAACAACACCAAAAAAAAAGCAGCAGTTACATGAGCACCTGAAAAGATTAGGAAGTTGCACATTCAAAAAATTTAAATTTTATGAAGGTCTAAACCAAACTGAGTTGTCTGTTATTGATGGTATGGGAACCATTTCAACACACAGGAGGCCCTGTGCTGCAGAACACTATGCTGCCAGGAGAAGCCAGAAAACATCTGCCTCCCAGCCAGTATCACACCATGTCCTGGGCACAACCTCCTGCACAGGCATCACCAACCCTGCACACCAGCCGCAGAGCTCCTGCTACTTTGGCATTAGCTTCCTCAACTTCCCCTTCTAAGGCAGCTATTTCCCACCTCCCCTTCCCCCTTCCAAGGGCTGTTGACACTTCACAGCCCAAGCCAGGTTCATTTCAGCCCAATGTAGTGTAAGTCCTGTCTGTGCCGGAAGCACGACACAAACCTGCCCTGCATTACCCCCAGCAGCTACCAGGGACATGCAGAACACACATCCCGGGAGCCCAGGCTTTAGGTCTGGACAAAAATGTTTATCAGCAGCTCTGGGCAAATTCAGCAGACTCACTGGCATTCACTCATGCTTTGCATGTGGTCATCCACAGAGTAAAACAAACCTCTTTTGATCTACCTGACTTTGAAGACTTGCTTAAGAACATACCGTATCTTGAGCAGCCATTCGCAAGAGCTATAACAGGGCACGGTGGACCTTTGGGATTTAGGTTGCTGCTGAAGACAAGTGGACATGTAAGATTTTTGTCTTTCCTCAGTACGTTCAAGAAAAGTTACTGTTCTCCAGTGACCTGTAGCTTCATTTCAGAAAAAGCTACTGGAGACTTTAAAAGGAACTTTGGTAGGCCTCTACGAAAAGGCCAAAATACTTACTTGAGTAATATCTACCCATTTTCTTCCTGAAAACTAACTCCTAAATACTTCCTTAGTCTCTTCCCTCACTCAAAACTTGTAAGCAGCAAATCTGTTCTAATTGCATAGAACTAAATCTGCAGGGAAAGGGGCTGACTAGATGGTTCTATTTGAATGGGGAACCCTGGAAGATAAACAGATACCCCTGGAATGACTGAAATAAAAGAAAGAACAATCAAGCAGAATATGCAGTCTGAAAATGCTAATAAACAAACAAAACCTCAGTATCCCAGTACTGTTTTTAAAAAAACCATTAATTTTGCATCTCCTTCTTTGGACTAGGGGGTAACAGGAAACAGGCAAAATTTTCCTTTCTTCAGCAAAATTGACATGGAAAAAATTAATTCACAAAAAAAATAAGTGTGAAATAAGTCTCCTACCACATCATGACTAAGCTCATGAGATACAACATCTGCTCATGTGCTCCATTTGAACATTGTACTTAGTTACTGCTTTGGACTCAGTGCAGCCCTCTCCTAGGACAGGCATTTGAAATTAGCATGTATTTTCACCAAGAATTGAATCTTACTCATTTCAGAACATGACATAAGCAACATAAGCTCAAGCTGCATGTACAGCTGTCTGCAAACCAAATTTGTGACCAATGAAACAATGGTGATTCAATATGAGAAGTGACTCAGAACAAATAATTTACTATACAATTCCTTTATAAGAAAGATGTACAAATCCTTTGCTCTTAAATTTAGAAAGACAAGAGTCCAACTGAAAAACATTTGAGAGGAGGGAAAGTATGAACATAGGAATTGACTGACTATGAAATATCCTTCCAAAGAAGACACAGGGATTGCTGAAAGCTCTATTGCCCACCACTTACCTGCACAAAGCTGCATACACCTCCAAAAGACTAGATACTCGAGGAAACAGACATTTCTATAAAAGAAGAATGCATTAGAAAACCAACCAAGACAGACCTTATGGTGAGTTCAAATGACTTGCATTGCCAATTTGTTAAATGAGATCAAATTTAGCACATCCCAAGGCAATACTGAGAACTGGCTGCAGTTCTGTAACCACAGGGCACTGAGGAAAGATATCCTCTCTCTTGGGTAAAACACAAGTTTAAACTTCAAACAAAAAGACCTGTGCATCTCACCTTTTGCACAGATTTTGCTACAGTTTTGGTGTCTATGATGACAGGAAACAGGTTGTGAATGTTCCTCTTAAACTCCTCATAGCTTTCTGAAAGCAAAGCACACATGGAGGAAGGCATCATGAAACTGGGGAAAAGCCAATGGTTAGGGCAAAGCAATAGGAAAGAGAAGTGATGGCAGGCAACAATGCCCCCTCCAGCATTTAGAGCTCAGAAGAGGCAACCAGCCCTGCTGCTTGCTAAGCCCTGCAGGTATCTGTGGTGGCAAATGGCCACTGCACCTCATGTCCCACCCCCAGTGTAAAGGCAGTAGCCCGGGACAGCAGCTACGCACAGCAGTACCTGGCAGGGGCCTGTAGAACTTGTCGTGAAGATGCATAAGATCCATAAGCATGTTGTGTCCCACCAGGGGCTACAGGAGGAATAAAAATGAAACAGCCCACTGGAGCATATTTCTCAAGAGAGCTCAGGGATAAACTACACAGACACACTCAACAGCTGTAACCCTTTCCTCCAGCAGACAGCATCCACACACACTCACACAGGACTCATTCCAGCTGCAAGGCTCACAGGAGCACTACTGCCTACAGGAAATCAGACTTGTGGACTCTCTGAGAGGATATTGTCTCAGCAGCCTTCTGTTTTCAGTGGCCCTAAGGAGCTAGATGGATTCTCAGTTCAGCCGAACAACGTTCCAGCTATCAGATTTATATGCTCACTCACAAGGGCAGAGACAGTCTTTGCTGCGCGTCACCCATAGTCTTCTAAAGCTGAAATCCATTTGATAACCTGCATACAAAATTTAAGAATTTCCACACAAAGTCAGACCAATGGTCCACATGGTCCAATAAACTCGTCTGTCACATGCTGAAAAGCACAGCTTGCCCAAAAGGCAAGAATCTGCTCCGCTTTCTTAGATGGTGACTCAAACTGTAACACCAGGACTTTTAACATTGCATTTAACACAGCAAATTAAAGAGAGATGAAAAATGAGAGTAGGGTTAAGGCATTTTACCTTCTTGGCTTTAACAAGTATCTGGAACAGGTTGGTGAAGCCCCGAGCAAACAGGAGAATGAGCTTTTTCTGACAGTGGTCATAAGAAGAGTTCTCCAGAAGCTGACGATGCTCTGGACTCACTTTTTTTACCATTACCTGGGAAGAAACAGTCACTGAGTATCTCAGGCTTGTACATTACTTACTGGGGTTCAGTAATGCTGAGGTCAAGTTCAGCTTCAAGGCACTGAAGGACAGAAAAACTGCATCCCCTGGGACTGTCTCACTTCTACGTGGAGATCAGTGCTCCAGTAACTAAACAGGCCTGCTCAAAGTGAGTCTTATGAGTGCTTGTCTACTTAAGAGGATGATTCCTACCACAGGGTTTTTCTGAGCACAAATGAATGTAATTCAGTTTAACTTGATATCAACATGGTAAGTTCATGGTACCAAAAACCCAGAAACAAACAGCAATCATACAAGCTGAGTCCCCAAAGACAATGCTTCAGGTGAGAAGGCTGGGTAAATCCGACATTCTGGGGACATTGGTTATCAGACCAAAGTAGGACTAATGGAAAAAAAATATTTCTGTACTCTAATTGTAAGCAGCTGACTGATATCATACTCATACCATGGTTTTAGAAGTCCACAGCCATAGTTTTAATATAGAAAATACTGCACCAAATGTAAAATACCAGCAGCAAATAGCAAAACAGCAAATGACAGAGAATAAGAGTCTTCAAAGCAATTTCACGGTAGAAGTCAGCAAAGGAAAATCACAAAAAGGCTAAAACTGTACATTCTTGTGGAGGTATTGAAGGAGGGACCTAATAAAGTCTGAAGACACAGAGAGGGTGCCTCCAGAAGTGCCCCAAGGATAAGCACTTCCATTTAAGGAATTTTGTGGCTACAGGACAAACAGAAACCAGAGCTGCTTGGTTTTCTGTATCCCTTTTTTTAGCATCCCACAATCAACATTTCCTTTGTCATTGTCTTCTCCTCCTTGACCCTATCATTAAAAGTACAAGCAGTATTTCAGAGTCCCTGCAAGAATGTCAGTCCTATCTCTTCTGATAGAAATTCTCTTTTCAAAAGGTGCACATTTCCATCTCACCTTCTTGTCTCCAAGAGGTTCTGTCCAAACATTTTCGAGAGCCTGCCTCAGAACCAGCTGAACTTCAAGCACATGATACCCTATGACACAAAAAAAAAAGGCAGTAAAAGCTACAGAGGTACAGACAAGACTATTAAGGAAAACACATCATTCTTCTAGACAGATGGAATGACCACATGTTTCTCCCCCAATGTATACAAAATATTCCTCAATGTATGATCCTGGTACATTACCATACACAGTGACAGAAAGAAAACAAACCAAACCAACAACATACACTCCTCTCTCCTCCCCCCCGCCCCCAAAAACCCACACATCAAAAAACAAAACACAAAAAAACCCCCAAAAGCCACAGTGAAAATTTCAGGCAAATGAGCTTTTGTAAGGACATGGAGGAAAGGAAAAGACTAACTGAAGAGGGAGGAAGGCTACTGCTCTGAAAAAGCAAAACTCTCTGGGTTTGGACAGTTTCAGAGCAACAGACCCAGAAGCCAAGCACACATGGGGAACCAATGCAATTTCCCCCACAGCTGACAAGGAACTAACCCAGTCCTCTTCTGAAGAGTATTAAAAGAGACACCTTAATCAGTCTTCTTGCTTACTTAAATAAATGTCTTTCTTATCACAAGTGCTCACCATTGCCAGATTCTACTAAAATATCAGTACCATATCAAGCTGACAAAGCAGATAAAAAGCACAACAGAGTCTCCACTCCTCCTATTCCATACTCTGCAAATAAACATCAACAGACAAAGCCTTGAATACTCTGTTCTTCCTAACCTTTTCTATATTTTATTCCCTGACCTAGAAGATTAAATTTTCGGTTCTTTGAATAAAGCTACAAATTACTGCCTGCAAAAATTCCCTGTCCTTCAAGTCAGTACAGAAGTTCCTCAGCTCTGCTCCCAAAACCTAACACAAGGGATAAGTGGCCTATATATCCCCACTGGCATATATGTGTCTCCATAGGGCTCCGTGTTGCTCCACATGAGAGGGACAAAACTCTGAAAGGAGGGAAAGAAAATAAACAAAAAAACAGATCACCCAGGATTTAAAACACGTAAAAGGTTATCCTGATTCAGAGCAACTGCAAATTCTCCAGTTGCTGCTCTGAAGAAGCACAAAATGGAAGTCAATTACCACAAAGCATGCTCCAAGACATCAACTTCTGTTTCAGAAAGACCCACCACCCCAACAGAGCAGAAAAGCTGAGCCCAGAGATGAACTCCTGACAGGGGCTGAGGTGTAAACTCAGGTAAAGAGTTGTAAAGTCAGGATGGGCACTGGTGCCTTCCCTCTCAACAGAGCAATTTAACAGAAGAAAGGAGAGTAGCAGCCCCAGAGGTTCACAAGAAATGATGAAGCCTCTCGGAGCCCACAGGTGCCACAGGGAGGCACTGTTCCATACCATTCAGATCCTGCAGAATCATAGTATCCTCTTCTTCTGCTGCAGTTATCCAAGAGGTCACTTCATCAATAGCCTTCTTCAGGACATCCCTGTCTACATTACTAGTGCTGGATGAGGGGAAAGAGGCAGTGTGAGAAATGGTCTTTATAGCTGAAGCCTTGTGCCTTGCCGCAGGAACGCAAAAGTTTCATTTCCCAACATGCACCCAATTCTCCACACTGTATCCTGTGATCTGTCTTCCTTCAGAGACCACGACATGCTGGAACAGCTGGCAGCGAGGCGTTCAGATCAACAGGTTTGAGTATTTCTACAAAATGTGACCTAAGTGAAGCTGAGCCATCAAAACAGGCAGTACTGAGGAGGCACCTGTCTGAAAAGCGCTCACCTGCAGACTTTCCAGCTACCTGCTGCGAGGTGCTGCCTAAGGATCTTCTCCTGTACCTCATTCATGTATGGGATTCCATCTTTGAGGAACTGAGGGGAGAAAAATGCCAGGTTGGTTACATTACCCTGGATTTTCTCACAGCACATTCGAGAATAAGCAGGTTAGTCAGGACAATCAAACTGTAGGCAATCCAACAGGTATGGAGGAAAGAAAAGGATATTTGTCAACTGTAATCAAGTTTTTTGCTCTGCTTTCACCTTTCCTATAATAAGATACTTCCAAGTGTCAAAGAATCAGATGCTTCCTGCCCAGAATTGCAAAACAGTATTCTAACGGGATGACAGAGTCTGAACTTTATGGGAAATGTGGCAATACATAGGAGGCAGGTAAACTAATACTTCTGCACCTTCATGGCTAGTAAAGACACCCACCAGGGTCTGTTTAGTAAATCCTCAGCTCACCAGAGATAGGTTTTTGAGGTTTTTTTGAGGCAGGAGAATTTGTCTGAGGCTGCCAAGGATGTGGTTATTGCCTTTACATTAGTTCAGAAGAAACAGCACTCGCTACCCCTGTTGATCATGAACTGCACAATGTATTCATACTTTAGGAAGATGCTATTTACCTCAGAAATGTAACATTTAGGGATACTAATCCTGATTTCTTCTGCAGTTGCACAGATTTCCTCTGTTCTGCATTTTTGGCAGACAGATTACATACCTTGTTATAGTCCAAGCCATAATGAGACAGGAACTGAACACTAGATGCAGAGAGGGTGAATTCGACATCCCTTATTCCCAGTGTAGAGGGAAAGAGAAAAAAGTTGTATGAATGCACCACATACCTAAAATGAAAAGAAAAATATTTCTAGAAGATAATTACAAGAAATAACTCCACCCAAAGGGAATCATGTATGAAATCCCTACTGCACAGGCCTCCTTGTAACAGAAGACTGCTTTTTTTACTTACTTGTTTGAATTTTCTTTTGAGAATATTGCCAGCCCTGCAAGACAGAAACCTCTGTTGAGATGGCAGTGTTTAGCTAGATGTCTACAAAGAGTGTGCAACTTAGATATGGGATGTGAGAAACTCCTCAAGAAGTACATGTTTTCCATTCATAAATGCCACTGTGCCAATTTTAGCAGCAACTTCCAGGCCACTCCCCAGATACGTGAGAACTGAACAGGACAAGCTTTTACTGCTATGTGGGAAAAGGAGTCAAATCTGAATTAAATAACAAGCAGATTGAGCAGTGGGCAAGAGGTGAGTTGGTGATGAGTCTCTGACTGTGCATACACAGATGAGTCTGTGGGCCCAACTACACTACAAAATTATTTCCAAGAAGCTGGACACCACAGAGGACTGAAACATAGGTTTTGGTGCTCAGGGTTTTTTTCCTTCGGTTAATCCTTAAAAGGCACATTAAGATCTTACATACCCCAAGACTTTGAACAATATTTCAAACTATTTTCGAGCTGGCTTCTTGACTCCCTACTGGTTCTTAACTGTCAATAGCCCTCCTCCACAGTCCTTTTCTCGTGTTGACTTGTTATTTTAGGAATATCAGAAATAGCAGCCTTCATTTTCCTCATAGTCCCCTTACTCATCATGCACTATACCAAATGACACTGCTCTGAACAGGAGCTGCCATCATACGCTTCTTGTTTGCATCCTCTGATTTAAAAGCCTTGTATTTTTAACTGCAACCTTTAAATATGGCCAACTTTAGACCGGTGAAAAGTATGGAGACCACCTGATCTTACATTATTTATTTTAAAGTTGATAGCGTTAAACATCAGAAGGGAAAAAAAAAAACAACCCAAGAAGCAAACGTCTCTGGAATGAGTGAATTAAGACCTGAGCCACTTGCAGGACCCACCTGTTAGCAAAAGGCCAGTGACCTGTAAGACCTCGGGAGATCACCCTCCCTATCAGAGCAGCACTTACCAAGCTGAACAAGAGTGAAGCGCTGAACACTCTGCCTGGCCTTCACATACCGCTCCGCAGGGGAGTCAAACAAGCTAGGAATAAAACCAGAATTGGGGAAAAGAGAGCGGACACACAGAGGTTTGCTATGCACAGGTTAGAGCATAGCCTCACAGGGCTAGAGCAACAAGTCTCCCTCACTTTTCAAGTCCAACAGTTTTACCTGGGCTCGTTGTTTTGTAGGGAAGTTGAATGCAAGCCAGTAAACTCCATATCAAGGGCTGTTAAGGTGGAAAGAACACAAGAGAATCTGAAATTTGAGGCATGCGCTTTACCAGCACCAGGACGGGGCTCTCTCAAACTTCTCTTTTTAACCTTTGTCAAACCACATGCTCAAGAGAAAAGGCTGCGGGGCTTACACCTCCAGCTGCCTCATCCCTGTGGCAGGATGAGGCAGGGCGGGACAGCCCCAGCCGCTCAGGAGGAGCCTGCCTCACCCTGTGCTGTATTCGTGCCCCCACCCCGAGCCCCGTGGCACCCCTAGCCCCCAGCCTGGCGAGCCGAGGCCAGCACCGCAGCCGGGGCTCCCTTTCCAGCCTCTGCTGCCTGTTTGAATCCCCGCGCCCCAGCGCTCGCTGTTCCGGGCGCAGCAGCGCCATGGTCGGCTGCAATACCCCCCGGTGCCCGACTCCCTTCGTCGGGCAGGGGCCACCAGCCCCTTGCGCAGCCGGGCGGGGGCCGAGGGCAGCACTGGGGCCGGACGAGACGCCCCCGACGCTTACCCACGAAAGTGGCGCGGAGGATGCGGCGCCTGAGGCGCGGCAGGCGCCGGGCAAAACCCTCGGCGCCCACCTCCATCGCCGCCCTGCCCGGTGCGCCTGCGTGCCCGGCGCTGCCCCGCGGGGCGGGCCCGATCCGCCGTAAGTGATGGGAAAGGCAGCACCTCGGAAGCTTCGCTCGGAACCCGAGCGGCGGAAACAAGGGGCGGGGAGCTTTAGTCTGGAAACTGGCTCCGCACAGCCCGCGCTCACAGCGAGCCCAGGGGCAGCTCCTGCTGCGCGTCTGCCGGAAATACAGATCGCACCGAAGCCGTCATTATCTGCGAGTTGTTATTATTATGAACCAACTACTGGGTAAAAATCCAGTAAAACAGTGGCTGTTTTTTCATTATGTCAGCTGAGTATTTAGTGCAGATGCCAGGACCGGGCCGGGCTCACTGCACGCTGCAGAACCCTGGCACACACCAGTGGCGTTCACTTCTGCTGCCCCAGGAGTACAGCACCGGGATACAGTACAGGAATTGCACTGACCGGGCTGGCCTCCCTAAGCTTGCCTCTCAGAGGAGTTCCAAAACACTTACTGTGGAGATATCACAGCCTGGTCATACTCGGGAGCTCTGCTGAGCCATCAGGCAGAGACGCTGACAGCACCAGCCTCTGCCAAGCAGCAGGGAGCCACAAAAGGAGAGAATGGGGCTTCTTACTCCCTACAGCAGGCATTTGTACAGCTTCTCTCCCAGATCTAACCATGGGTTACGCAGTTAGAATCTCAGGATTTCAAAAAAGGAGCAAAGATGAGTTAGGGGAATTTAATTTTTTCACCAAGATTAGTGCATTACTTTATCACAGTTCTCAACATTTATGTAATGACTACATTTTGCTAGATTAGACTGGTGGTGTACAGGGATCAAATATCAAAGCAATTTCCAGAGTTCAGCTTAGAACAAACAAAATCAAATACTAAAAACAAAATATATTTTTAAAACGTTATTAATAAATTCTGTCAGGCTGAACTATGGTAAATTTATTCTAGCCTTAAAGGTGTTGATCATTTTAGAACAAAGAATACAACATACTTCTATTCATTTGAAAATATTTTATTATAAGATGACACATTCCAACTTTTTCCAGCTCTGGACCTTCCCTTGCCAATACACAAACAAGTGATCCTTGTCCCTTGGAAAGTCTTCCCAACAGTCTCCATTTTACCGGTAGATTCTTCGTGGCTCACGCAGAACGACACCACCCTCCTCCATAGCTTTCTCAAATTCCTGAATCTTGTTTAAAAGATAAGACACAAATAAATACAAAAAAGAAACCAGCAGCACTGAAATATCAGAGGGGACATGTTACATGGAGGGGCAGAGGTTAACTGCCTCACGGAAGCATAATGCCAGGAACTGCAGCTTGTCAAACCTGCCCTTCTGAGTGTTGCAAGGAGGATTGTCAAGCCACACAAGAGAATTGATGGTGAAGAGAAGTAAAATTAATGCCTGAAAAGGAAAAAAGGGCCAAAGGAATAAGGAGATGGGTACTTGCCGAGTCACAACGGTGTTCCCAGGGGATAACAGCTTTAAAGTTCACAAAGTTGATTCCTGCTTCCAAGCAGCGCTGTGCCATTACACGGCCAAGGTTTTTGCATGCAGCTACTCCCTTGGGACTGTGTAAGTGTCTCTTTACGGCCCACTCTCGGGTAGAGGCAGATACCACAATGTCCCCATTAGAGCGCTCGACAAAGGCTTCTACGTAATGCTGTGTCCGCTCAAGCCGTAATCTGAGTGCAGGAAAGAAATAACACGGGATTATAATGTCTTTTCCAGAGAACACAGTCAAATGCTTAAATTACCCCCTTTATTAAGTAAAAGTATTATATATTGTATTATATTATTTATTATGTTATGTTGACAGTTTTGCTTATTAAGACAAAATACAACTCATGTTGAAGGAAAGGATTAATAGCGCAAGAATGCGAGACGGATTCGCTCAAGTGACCTTCCAGCTGGGAATGCCAAAGCCTGGAGAATAACATTGTAGGAAACCCCAGGTATTATGCCTACTGCTGTTTATCCTCTGTCTGTTTTGAGAAGTAGAATCTCTGTGTAGAGATAACATAGGTGTTTGAAGAGACCTGGAAGCACTCTCATGGACGTGCTTGAGCTCCCTGTTTTGACAGACAGAAGATCAAAGCTCAGAGATCATAAAAAGCACAGGAGAGACCACAGTATGATGGTAAACCTAAATGCCCTTAATAAATGGGTGCGAACAGCAGGCCCACCACCCGCAGCACAGACCAAGCCTAACAATGCCTGCTTTTCCGCATGTGGTATCTCTGCCCGGCTGTTGCTTTGGGATCCTCCAGCTACCAGTGAGTTGCATTTCAGCCATAGTTTTGTGGTTGTCCCAGCTGCCCGCCTGCGTCGACTCACACAACTACTGTTACTAGCTCAGAAGAGTGAAATCCCAAGAGCAACTTTTCATCAGTTACTGGGGCCACAGTCCTACGCTGCCTCAGACCAGCGCTCACTCCAAACCAAGCACTGTACACCTGCACAGTGTGGAACAGGTGTATATGATATGGGGAACTGCTCCAGCAGAAATGCAACTTTAAGGTCACTATGCAGTCCCTAGAAGGCCTGTGCTTACACAGCAGGTAACAGGTTGTTGAGATCGGCAAGTGGTCAGAAAGTACCTTGTAAGCCTCCAGACATAACAACAGAGTATTTGTTAGGAGCAACTATTTCGTATTGCACTGAGACAGTATTGGCTTTCCTGATATGAACAAACTGAAAGGGGTTGCCCCCACAAGAACAAAATTAAGATTTTGAAGGCCCAGCTTAATATGAATTTATTTTCCAGAGAATAAGTAAATTAAAAAAACCCCAAAACCCACAAACATAAACCAACCCCAAAACAGACTATTACGGAGCCTCAAATAAAACAATGAAGTATGGTAAGCACAGAGGTAAGGGCAGTTACTCAAAGTAAAAAACTAAAAAGCAGTTGCTTAAGCAACATTACTGTTGGCTTAACAATAGGTGGAAAAATCTTCACCACACATGCTGATTTTCATATGCTACTAGTCTGCTGTTCTCTGAACACAGAAGACACCTGCTGATTAGGAAACATTAATGAGATAACTCACTCAGCAACCCAAAATGCACATTTTGTATGTGGGTTTACGGGGTTTGTTTTGGTTTGGGTTGGTTTTTTTTTGTTTTGTTTGGAGTCTTCATTTCTGCTAGTGACTTCCTAACTCACCTGTGCCAGAACTCACGCTTTGGCCACGTTGTCTTCCAGCCACGCTCCTTCCTAGCCAGAGCCATCTGCTCCAAGTTCCGTGGATTTCTGTTAGTGAAGTTCGGGGAAACAACCTCATTTTCACTTGTGTCCACTTCGGTCTCTGTTTTGAGACTGGCTGTAGTTGATGCAAAACGAAGACCTTGGGTAAGAGGGGAAATAAAAAAAACAGCCAAAGATTAAAAAAACATGTAGTGCAGACAGCATAATGGATATAGTTCAGAATAACACAGCCTGCAGAAGTCAGCAGGGCAAAATCATCTTGCTTTTATATTTTAAGCACTTAATAGATAGATAACAAGACCTCAATCTGTTTCCTCGATTTATGAGGTGAACTGCAAGTATACTAACACCGTTTCTAAACTCGTATATAAAATATAAACTCATGCGTGATTAGGAGATCCCTAGGACCAAGGCTTTACGAAACAGTGAAAGCAAAGTACACAAGGCACCAGAGACAGCGCTACCAAATAAAGTATAAACGCTTCATCCTTGGCATAGCAACCCTGCCAAGACTCCCGCTCGCCGGATCACTCCGGGAGCACGGGGCCCGCGGAGTCGCCGCCGAGAAGGGCCGGCACGGCGAGCCCTGGGCTTACCCGCTGCACGGAGCCCGCCGGCCGCCAGCAGCAGGCGGCTGCTCAGCGCCATAGGGAGCCAGGCCCGCCACAGCCCCGGGCGGCCGCCACTCCGCTCCCTCCTCTCAGGGACACCCGGCCGCCGCCATGCGCGAGGGGCGGCACTTCCCGCGGAAGCGGCCGCGGGAATTCCGCCCGCCGCCTGCGGGGTCAGGCGGAAGTGCCGGGCCGCTCCCGCCCCGCCGGCTGAGCCGCCTCCGGCGCCAGCTCCCCGGAAAAGGGCACTCGTGTATCACTCGCGTCTCACAAAATAGAGTAGAAAACACTACCCCGGCTCGGGGATCATCTTTTAACTTTTCCCAGTGGAAAAGGGGGTTTAGGAAGTGCCGGCCCCCAGAGACTGGGTCGGCGTTTCATGGAACAGGTCTAAGGAATCTAAGGAAGAGGGACCAAGGCGCGGAAAGGCGAGTGGGTGAGAGCAACAATAGGTGTTTCGGGAACTACCATCATCCTGTTTTAGGCTTCTTTCCAACAGCTCCTGCAGCACACAGATAAAGCAGAGCTTCTCTGCCTTCTCAAAGCATCCTCCTGCAAGTGTGACCACGCAGGAACCCTACTTTGGGCCTGCATTTAACTGCTGTAGTGCTGAAAATGCGCTTAATGACCACCCATCTAAGAGCAAATGGTGTTGAAAGGATGCTGAAGGTCTGGTGAGACCCTGGCACCCGCTGACAGATGAACTCTGGACACTGCCGCAGGAGGCAGGCATAACTCTGGCTGTTGGAGGTCACGCCTGGCCCCTCAAGGTACCACTTTGTCAAAATACAAGAAGCCTGTTCACATCATGCCCTACAAATCTGCACCCACTTAATGCCCATAGTGACCCTTGCCCGTTCCCCATCTCCCCACCACTCCCTGGGACTTCTCCCTCAGATCGTGACAACTTTTTCTCTATCCAACAAGCATAGCCATTTAACCTAGACACTGAAAAGTGGTAGGATAATGGTAACAGTCACAGCTCAGAGATCTTCAAACAATACAATGGTGCCATTATTAAGTGCAATCGCAGCCATGACTTGAGATAATGATACGCGGAAAAGACTCTATAACCAATTTAGTTTATAGAGTAGGTGTAGCACTGGGTCAGGCCGGCTAGGCCGAGGAGCCCAAAGGAGAGCCACATAAAGGACCACACAGAGACAGCAAACGGAGAGGGCAAAAAGAGAGAGAGGGCAGAACCCTCTGCCTTTATTTATATGTTTTTACAAATCACCATGGATTGGAGGTAGAAATCACCACCTCTTAATTCCATTGGTCAAAGCATCAATCTATCATATTTCTCCACCCAGTATACTGGAATGATAACAACACAGACAATTAGCAAAACATAGATAGTTGTTAAGAAACCATGGCCATGTTTACAGAAGAATGTGTGAGAAAGTATCACAGCAAAGAGAAACACTGAGAAACTGCAAAACTCAGGACAACAAGTAGGTATGTTTATTCAACGTTGGACGCATGGGGATCTCTCCTCCACAAACATGCCTGCCGTCAGTGGGCTCAGCTAAGTATTTATCTGATTACAGGTTACATATGCATTGGATTACACAATGCATCTATGCATATTCATTGTCTGTCCCTGCTTCCTATGGTAATTAGCCCAAAAGTCATTAGCATCCCAATACGCCTGCGAACTGCCACTTAATGATGAAGTAAAGGTCTTCCTCAGATGAAGTAAGGCGTCTTCCTCAGTTGAACTTTTCACCTTTCTTCCCTGCGCATGCTCCCTTAAGCTCCTATTCCAAGTCCGAAGCCCAGAGCTGGTTTCAAGACTTGAAAACAGGATATTTGGTCCTGGTTTCTGTTCTTATCAATGACCATACATACATCCTCTCTTTTCTCTTTGGCAAGCAGAATAATTGTTGAGCAAGCAATATACATTGTCTGGTAAGCAATTTACATTGTCTTGTAGACAGCTGCAAAATTTCAACAGGACCACAGTTAGCAATTAACCCTTAAAACCTAAGCATCTTGTATCAATAATTCTCATTAAAAGTGTTTTGCCTGAAGTATCATCAGCTTGAATCTCAGTTTCTCCAGGATGGTCTTCAGCTTCTTTATCTCTTGCCATCTCAGAACCTGAGATCGGTCTTGGAATTTGCAGCCTTCCCTCAGGACTTTGGGGTACAATCCTGAGCAGTGGATAACGTGTTTGAGAAAAGCAGTTACAGACACGCATGCCGAGGTCCGAAGCTGGTTATTTCCCAGTGCTGGTCAGCGGGGACCATTCCCGCGCCCATTCCTTNTGTGGCCCCGCGGCGCCCCTCCCCGCCCCCTTCCCTTCCCCCGCCACGGGCGAAACCCCACGCGCCTGCGCGCCCGGGCCCGCGACACCTTCTAGAAGCTCATGGAAGCGGCCCCGGCCCCGCCCCGTCGCGCGGCGGCTTTGTTCCGCCGCACCCGCCAATCGCGGCTCGAGGCCGGGCGGTGCCGCGCCNGCCATGATCACCCTGCCATGTGCTCACCCGCCCCGGTCTGCCCAGGAACAGCCGCTCCTCTCGACAGATTCCTTCCATCCCGGGCCGCTGCTGCCTGCAGGCAGGGAGGAAAGGAAGGAGACAGGCAGGCGGACGAGGAGCACACGCCATCCCGCGCCGCTCCCAGGAGTCTGAGTGGCGGCGCGATCCCGCGTTCCCCGTCCTCCTTCCCTTAGTAGCAGCAAACACCGGGGCAGCGCGGTTGCTGCACGGAGATTGCTCTGCCCCGTCCCGACCGCGTAGGGCGTGAGCCAATAAGGCCTGCGGGGAATTCTGCAGGAAAAGGGGCAGCTGGGGAAGGTCCCCGCTTCCTGTCACAGGGAAATAACCTGCTTCGGAAAGTGGGAACCGTCCTCGAGATGCGTGTCTGTAAATTTCGTTCTCAAACACGCTACCCATTGCTCAGGATTGTATCCCAGGTCCCGCGGGAAGGCTGCAAATTCCGAGACCGATCTGAGATTCTGAGTAGACAAAAGACAAAGGAAGAAGCCGAAGACTTGCTTCCTTGATGAAACAGATTCGTTCATGCAGTTCTGATGATACTTTAGGTAGTCCACTTAAAATGAGCCTTACCTTAAGTAACGAGGGAGATTGCTCATGATAATTACACTTTTGGTATAACGTTATTTCTTCCAGAAAGCTGCCATTACTCCTCGTAAGCAAAAGAAATTGTTGCGTTGTTTGAAGGGCTCTGAGTTGTAACTGTTCCCATTATACTACCACTTACTCAATTTCTAGGTTAAGTGGCTATGCTTGTGGGATAGAGAAAAACTTGCCATGGTCTGAAGGAAAAGGTTGATTGTATCTTTTTCCTATATGAAGATGGCAGAACAAGCTTTAATTAAGCCAGTGTTTTAGAGGCTTTATGTAGTAACTCAAAGGTCACTTTTCGGTGACTTAGTTGCAGAAGTAAATGTTTTGCTTCAGTCACAGAACTGATACGGACCAAAAGATGATTTACTAGTTGATATATGTGGTACTGTTGTTCTCTGCCTGCCCAGAAATGAGGACTAAATGAGAGTGAAGTCTCATGGCACGGCTAGCTGCAGGCAAAAGCAGCAGTGCTACCAACCCCTCCTAAGCTAACACTACTGCTCCTCTGACCTCAGTCCTGTCTTCCATCTTACCCAGACAGCAGAGAAAGCATTCTTTTTCTGGTCAGTCAGTTTTGCCAGGTTAGTTAGCTAAACCAGCTAGGACGGGAGAGTGAGATTCGGCACAGATTGTATATTTTTAGTAGCAGCAAGCCCGGCAAAGTAAGATAGAGTTTCAAGTTAGATAGGCTGTAATGTAATCCTAGATTAGATCACTTTTCAAGTTCCTGAATTGTTGGCTCTTGGCACAGTTTCTTATAAACCTGAGAATCATCCTAAAGTTGGAAAGATAAAACTCTTTTTTCTTATTTCTTTCATTTATTCAGTTACTGCTGCATCTGCTATTGCCAATATTGTGAAGAGTTCTCTTGGGCCAGTTGGTCTGGATAAGATGTTGGTGGATGATATTGGGGTAAGTAATATTACTTTAAGAAGTGTCAGGAGGACTTGTATGCCTGTGTAAAAAAGTGCTTCCACTTAGAGTGCTTCATAGGCCTAATGTACATGTTCCTCTTTTTTATGTGGTTCTGAGAGGGGTTGAAGTTCAGATTCTGCACTGGTAACATTTCTGTTGTTAGAATGGGACTCCTGATTAAGAAGAAACAGAAAAGTTTTGGTATAAATAGTTGTTTTATGGACAATTGCAAAGAACAATTTATTTCTGTTTGAATTCTCTATGAATGTTATGAAAAACAGCAGTGAAAGTGTAATAGAAATGTACATCATATTCACGTTTGATATCTGAAAATTAGGACGTGACCATTACTAATGATGGTGCAACCATTCTGAAACTGCTAGAAGTGGAACATCCTGCTGCAAAAGTCCTTTGTGAGCTGGCAGACCTGCAAGACAAAGAAGTTGGTGATGGGACCACCTCAGTGGTATGTAGCGAGTTTTACAGGCAGATATATCAAAAGTCAGTCTTCAGATTTGATGTTTTTTAGAAATAGTGGTTTCCATATGCAAGTGGTGCTCCAGCAGGGAATTTGCTTACTTCTCTTTCATTATTGATTTTTTCCTATCTTGAAGGTTGACGATAGAGGCTGAATTTAGGTTTTTCATTTTTAACTGAGAAGTAAAAGTGAAGTACAAACAAGGATACTGAGTGTTGAAAACTTGCCTGGGACTTTGGATACCTTCGTGGGGGTGGGAATCAGGTGGCTCTCACCTCATGTCAGAAACTGTTTTTAGTTCTGCATTGCACAAGGCAGTTATTTTGCTTATGTAGAATGCATGTATTTAGTGTTTGTATTTCAAACAGGTAATTATTGCTGCAGAACTTCTCAAAAATGCAGATGAGCTGGTAAAACAGAAAATTCATCCTACCTCCATTATCGGTGGATACCGACTTGCCTGCAAGTAAGAAACTGATACAGTTAAATTTCTGTATTTTGTGACTGCATTAATACAGGCTTTTTGGCACCAAGTAGAATGTGATGGTTTGTTGCAGGGGTGGTGGGGTTTTTGTTGGTTTGGGTTTTCTTGTTTTGTTTTTTTTTAAATTGTATTTCTGTACTCATGTAACAGAATTACAGTCTTGTTACTGTCCTTGGAGATTAATTTATTTTAATCCTTTATTCTTTGAGGTAACATGTAGAAGAGCTGAAAACATGTAAGTTTCTGTCTTTTTGTGGGGCTGGTTCTTACCACTGTATTTGTCTTTATTTTACAGGGAAGCTGTTCGCTACATCAATGAAAATCTTGTTATTAACACAGATGAGTTGGGCAGGGAGTGCCTAATTAACGCTGCTAAAACATCAATGTCCTCGAAAATTATAGGAGTGTATCCTTTAACTTGATGAAGTGAGGGAAATGAGTGTGGTTAATTAGAGAGCTCAAGTAACTAGGCTAGAGTGGCCTTTACAGCAGTTTTTATGAACATGACACAGTATTGAAGCTGTTGTGTTTATAACAGAGATTTTACAAAGATTGGTACCTGGCATGAGAAAGCATGTTCAAACTGTTGCCCATTTATTTAAATCTGGGTTGGCACATTGTAGTAGGTTTAAAAGGGTAATGTGTCCTTACAATTGCATTGCTTGTAAGGGAGGCTAGATAAGGAGTTGTGTGAATGGAAGAATGTGTTACAGAAGTACCTGGGGAGTGAATCTAGAGGAAAGAAAGTTGATTTTTACTCCATGGGCACACAAAAACCTGCATTTTTAGCATAGGATATGTATTTTTCTTTAGGAACAAAAGGTACATAAAATGCAGGCATCATACAAGTCTCATTATTTTCCTACCAGTATTTCAGCTTTTAGAATGACTTACTCCTTTAGGACAATGGTAAAGGGAGCTAGCACTTTCATGCCTTTCTGAAGTTCTTTTTAGGAAACTTAGTTTGAGCCCTGTCAGTTACTTCTGTTTATGGTTTGTTCGGGTTTTTTTTTTCTTTTCTTAAGCATAATACTAGTTTCCTTCTTCAGTTTTAACCTTAACAGCCTTTCAGGGATGGTGATTTCTTTGCTAACATGGTGGTGGATGCTGCACTGGCAGTTAAATACACAGACCAGAAGGGTCAGGCTCGGTACCCCATCAACTCGGTTAACGTTCTGAAGGCGCACGGCCGCAGCCAGAAGGAGAGCATCCTTGTGAACGGTTATGCACTGAACTGCGTGGTGGGCTCGCAGGGTAAGAACAGGCTGCGTTTCAGAAATCCTTTGTGTCAGCTCAGCCCCCTTTGTCTTCTTGCATGGCTCTTCTTACTGGTTGCATTCGTTGCAAATCACATGGGTTTTCAGTTCCAGAGCAAATAAATGATAACACAAAATACCACACTTCACCAGTGTTTCTTAGACTAGAGTCTGCCAGCTAAAAGGGATCCACAAAGCTTTGGAAAGGTGCTGGAGTTTCCCTAGCTTGGTGTCAGCAAGGTAGCATTGTGGTCTGGTGGAACTTGAGCGCTTCCCTTGTGGGGAGCCAGTGCCAGATTTGTGGGGAGCTGTTCCCTTTGGTGGAGCTGTGCTGTGGTTAGGTAACTTAGAGGATGTGACACGGATAGGTCAGATTGTCGTGGTCATTCACTTTTTGGGGATAGGGTATGTAAAAAGGTAACTCAGGAAAGTCTTCATTAGCATTTTTCTGCAGTAGGGCAGAACTGGAGGTGGAGAAGCAAACTGTAGAAATCTGAAATGTGAAAGTAATGTTAATTTTAATCTCTAATACTAACTTGATGTTCTCTTGACTCAATTTGACAAAATCCTTCTTCTTGCTTATTTTTCTTCATCAGGTATGACCAAGAGAATAGTTAATGCAAAGATTGCATGCCTTGACTTCAGCCTGCAGAAAGCAAAAATGAAGCTTGGTGTTCAGGTTGTTATCTCAGACCCTGAGAAGCTCGACCAGATAAGGCAGAGGTGTGTGGAATCTTGAATAACTGAGGCAATGGGGTTTCACAGGCTTGATTTAGTTTCTTCAGTTGAAGTGGCTCAATGTAATCTTGGCTGAGTGCAAGAAGTAAAAAATGTTTTGAGTGTTAACATTTCCCAACAATACCAAATACTAATGGAAGAAATTTTCACTTCTGGAGACAGAACTAGTATTAAGTCAGTTCTCAAGAAATGCAAGTATGTTTATGTAGTGGTCCACTCTTGCAGAGCTCTGCATTAAGGTTTCAGGAAATAGGCCGACAGGATATGATGGTATATTTTTAACACCTTCTTAAAAATTATATTTACCTTCATAGAGAGTCTGATATTACCAAAGAAAGAATCCAGAAGATTCTGGCAACTGGTGCCAATGTTATTCTCACCACTGGAGGTATTGACGATATGTGTCTGAAATACTTTGTTGATGCTGGAGCTATGGCAGTACGAAGAGTTGTAAAAAAGGACCTTAAGCGGATTGCTAAGGCATCAGGAGGTATGTCTGTATAAGAATAACTAGTTTATAAATTTATTCTTCAAAGGCGAAGCTGTTGTTAGGGTATTTGCTATTGATTTTTAAAATACAGCTTCTTAACATTCAAGGTCAGGATGAGTAAAGCTGACCCACTTCTTTTTAGCTTTACTGTTGCTTTTAAGTGACCTTTGTCAAAGTAGGTGACTACTGTAAGACTTGATTGCTGAAGATTTACACTGGGGGGAGAAAAAGCTGCTTTGCATTGTGAAGATTGGCCTCTTGTGGAAATGGCAGCCATAATCTGTATTTATTTAGAAGTCTTTATTTTGCATGCATTCATAAGCCTTTGTTTAGACAGTTAAGTACATTGTTTAGATAGTTCAAGACAAATGAATCACTAAATCATAAATCACTGAATCCTAAATCACTAAATACATACCTTAAAAAAAATCTAGTCTTGTACAGGTTTTTATCTGTCCTTAAATTTGGAAGAAAACATTTTCATTGTGGTAAAGCATGGGAACTTGTACTGGCTGTGGAAAACAAAGTGCTGTAGAAGTTGAACAGGAGGAGCAGTCAGTATCAGTTATGAACTGAAATACTGAATTCCTGCCTGAGAACTAGAAGTGCTGTTTAAGAAAAATCTATCTAACACAGCTTTTATTTATGTTTTTCCTTTCTGTACGCCTATTCTGGGAAGTGGGTAAAGGATAATGTGCAGGAATTGAATGTTAACTTCACTTTTTTGTTTGTTAAAGCAACCGTATGTTCAACCCTTGCAAACCTTGAAGGTGAGGAGAGTTTTGAGGCATTAATGCTGGGACAGGCAGAAGAGGTGATTCAAGAGAGAATCTGTGATGATGAGCTGATTTTAATCAAGAAGTAAGGATCCTTTTAAAAATACTCAATTTTGTGTATGTTCTCTGCTAAGTTTGAGATAAAATCCCATTTATTTACTTCATGCTAAGTGGTCGGAGTAGTTACGCACATGGGAAAGGGTACACAAATCCAGTGCAAATCCAGAGGTGAAAGCATCAGTATTTTATCTCTTTTGCTGGAGCTGGACACTCTTTGTCAGGCACAGGGTATGAGACAATCAGTTTGCTAGACAGATTAACTTAAATGTTTCTAAACTGGCTTCCCTTTACAGACAGTGACGGGAAATAAGTACCATCTGAATAATTTCATCTGAATAAAGAGGTGCGAGCTACATCTTTTCATTTGTAGTGAAAGACAGTGTTCGCTTGTCCAGATGTCACTGCTGTCTGGTACCTGAAGACTTCAGTATCAGTTCATTTAAGAGAACGTACTTTGGATAATAACTTTTCCACTGCTTCAGTATCCCTTCTGGGATTTCATGTCACTGTAGTGTCATTTGTGTATGATTGAAATGCTCTGCCCATGGCACTTGTGTGTCAGGTACATGGTGAAAGCCTATTCTGTAACGTTGGTAGTCACTAACTTACTTGAGGGCTGTGCAAAAGAGGTCTTTCTTAATATCTAAGTATACTTTCACCTCTTTGATGGGAAAATACCTTGTTGTCATACTTTGACAAGTAGCTTTCTTTAAAAGACTAAAACTCAAACTAGGTTCTTGCATGTTAGAAATTAAAATGTTGACTTAGTAAGTTACCATGTATGTATCCTCCAAGGGGGCATAACAACGTTAAGATTTTCTTTTAAATGTTCAGAGAATGAGGCTCAACTGAACTTGGCTTTAGGAGAAAAAATTTACTAAGAAGAATTCTAATTTAGATTCCATTCAACACAGCTGACTTTTGATTCCTTTTTTCCTTAGTACAAAGGCTCGTACTTCAGCATCAATCATCTTACGAGGAGCCAATGACTTCATGTGTGATGAAATGGAACGATCTATACATGATGCTCTCTGTGTTGTCAAAAGGGTTTTGGAATCCAAGTCTGTTGTCCCAGGGGGTGGTGCTGTAGAGGCAGCACTTTCAATATATCTTGAAAATTATGCAACCAGCATGGTAAGTCTTGCACAAAGAAGCAGTGGGGTGTGTGTGTGTTAGACTAGTACAATGAATCTCCAAGCATTTGTTTTCATCTACTAGAAGTCATCTCTGTGGTTCATGAAAACCTAATCATCTTAAAGAATCTAAGATGGTTCTTTAAAATGGAGGATATGAGTTAATTCTTTCTCAGATAGTTAAACTCTATGGTTCTTTGACCCAAACACAGGTTCTGCATGTGAAAACTCCTAGCCATTAGTGCTGTTCTTGATCATGGCTGTGTTTTTTCCTCTATTGTTGTAGCTATTGGTTTAAAAGCTTTTTTCCTCTTTCTAGGGATCACGTGAACAACTTGCAATAGCAGAATTTGCAAGATCCCTCTTAGTAATTCCAAATACATTGGCAGTAAATGCTGCTCAGGATGCCACAGATCTTGTTGCAAAGTTGAGAGCATTCCACAACGAGGCTCAAGTTAACCCAGATCGCAAAAATCTGAAATGGCAAGTATCTGTCTGTTAGAAGGCCAGTAAAAGTGATGTGGGTTGGTGACCTAGATGGAAAATTGTTCTCCCAGTTTATTGAACCATGATTTGCATAGAACAAGAATGTATGTTATCAGTGAACTCCTCTGCCCTTCAGCTGTATGTATGTATTGCTGTAACAAAGTCATAGTTAAACAGCAGACTCCAGCTGTATTTCTAGTGTTTCTCCTTCTCCAGCTGACAGCATTCCTTCTTTGCAGGATTGGTCTTGACTTGATCAATGGAAAACCTCGTGATAACAAGCAAGCTGGTGTCTTTGAACCAACCATGGTCAAAACTAAGAGCCTCAAGTTTGCAACAGAAGCTGCAATTACTATCCTTCGAATTGATGACCTTATTAAACTCCACCCTGAAACTAAAGAAGAGAGAGGAGGGTGCTATGAGGATGCAGTTCAGTCTGGAGCACTTGAAGAATAACTTAGGCTTTATTTATGTTTGTTTCACTTACACTTCCCACTCTTGTAACTAAAATGTTAATAAAACAAGTGGTTGAATGTTGCTGCTATTTTATTGTGAACAAACTAATTTTTGAAAGCAAGCTTGGTCCTTGCAGTGAGACTTTAAGACTCTAGTGTGTATTAACAACTAGAGTGCCTGAAGTAACCAATAACCTCTTTGTCAAGTCAGTGACTGAGTGTCAAAAAATAATGGTGTAAGCTTATTTAATTTTAGGCAAAACAAACAATGTGAGCTCCATTATTAGAAGTTTATTAGTAAAATGTTTCAAAGCTAGTTAACACTAGCTGTTCTATCATTCCCTCACATTTATCTTTCCACGCACATGGCTATTCCCATTCCTCCTCCTATACAGAGAGCAGCAACACCACGTTTTCCACCAGTTCGTTCCAGTGCATACAGAAGAGTTACAAGGATGCGACAACCAGACGCGCCCAGAGGGTGGCCAAGAGCAATAGCTCCACCTTGTACATTGATCTAAGAAAAAAAAGCCAATATAGACAGTCAAGAACATTTAACTAGCTTAGCTGACTTTTAACATAAATTACTTCACTGGGATCTAGCCCTTGATTATGTGAGCTTGAAACCACAAACACCATTTCATACAAGAATGTGTGTAAGAGTGCAGCAGCTGGTAATAATCAGTATTTCTTCTGCAAGGGCCCTGTCTTTACTCTGAAGATAACTGAGGTGAATGCTTCTTGCCATCACTGAAAGAATACCGTGGCAAATATACTTGTAGCAGCTATTTCAAATTCTGAATTAAGAATGCTTGAGCAGTTGCCTAAATTTGCATAAAAATCCACTGCAACAACGTTGGAACTTGTTCAGCTGGGAAACTGTCTGCTAGCAAAGCCAGTGGACAGAGCAGTGTGAGGAAATGCCTGCGGGGGCTCCCACCCTCTTTGCTTACACCAAAGTGATTGCAAGAGAGCTGTGCTTGTCCTTACAATCCAGATGCACGGAATGGGACAAGTTTGAATTACGGGAGGCAAACTAATGCCAGCCTACAAATAAATTCATTACCTTCTCTGGATTTACTTTCAGTTCTTTTGCTATTGCAACAGATAGTGATGCAAAGGCTTCATTAATTTCAAACAGGTCAACTTGTTCCAGAGTCCAGCCGGCTTTGTCAATCTGAGAAAACAACACAAATAGGAGCTTATTATGTTTTAGCTCCTCCCTAGCACCAGAAGCAGCTTTTCCTAAGATGTAAATAGGGTGATTTGAAGTTACCACTGCTAAAATGTTGAGGAAAACAATTTTTTATAGCCAGTGTTGATGACAGAATTCTTGAAGACTATAGACAAAACTTCAGTGTCAGACAAGTCAGTGCAATGTGCTGTAATAATGCTGGCTGCTCATAAAAGTCTTGAATAATTTTACACATGTAGCAGTGGTGGTGCAATTGTGAGAATCAAACTGTACGTGGTGCCCTCACTAGAACAAGCACTGGATTAAAAAGCAGGCTTTAACAGATTAAAAGCAATTTTTGAGGACTTAGTTTGACTCCATGAGGGAGTCTCTACTAATAGAGATTTACACAGGAAATAGTGAGGTGTCAACATGTAAGGAAATAGTGATCAGTGCCACATCCAATTTGTCTAGTCTCTCCTGCCTTTACATTCAAAGTTGCCTCTTTAAGCTTTTCACACGTGACTATTTTGGAAGATTGTTTGGCTCATGTTTTCACTTGAGAAACTTGTGATGCAATTGCCTATCTGGTACAGGCTTAGGCATGTTTCATATATGTACGTTTTTACTTCCACTCACTCTGTTTCTAACAGCAATACTCTGTCAGGAGAATCATCAGCAATGATGTTTCACAGCCTAGGCTAGCCAGACTGGTGCACCTCTGAGGCTACAGTCAAGGAGAACTTTTTTCTACTAGATAAAATAAAGGCAGTATGGAGTGTCCATTGTTCTGGGAAAAATTTCAGATATACTATGTTATTGTAACACTTAATATATAACATTGTCATTCTCTCACTATAAAGTGCTACTCTAAAATTCTGAAGTGATAAACATAATATATGGAGGGTGTGAACATTTGATGACATGCATTACAAAGTTTTCTTGCAGAATATTCTGAGTTGGAAGGGACCCATGAGGATCATAGAGTCCAACTCTGAGGTAAAAGGCCCATACAGGGATCAAAGCTACAACCTTGGTGTTATCAGGACCATGCTCTGTGAAGGACTAGTGCACCCTTTCTCATGGTATCTATACAGTTATAGGTGCAGCTTGTCTGTTCTACAATTTACATTAAAACTCTGTATTGTACATGCAATTACTGCATTCTTCATTTTAAATAACAGTTTGAGATCTGGTAAGAAAAAGCTTTAACATTACGGTTCTGATTTTCTTGTCAAAAGCCACACAGCTTGGGTGAGTTCAAGTCAGACCTCCCCATTGCCAGGACATTTCAGAGGTGAACAAAATAAGGCCTTTACATAGTATTAAAAAAAATAAGGAACATTAAAGTAAATCTGGTTTTAGCTGTACAAGAGCTCTTCTCATGCTCCGTTTCTTAGCTAAGTTTTAACAAATATCAGCTGGGGCTGCCATGAGCTATGTCTGTATTAGCAAGCTGTGTGGTACCAGCAGGGCTGCTCAGTTGGGCACTGAGAACCTTGTCCTGTGGACTGGACACTGAGCACATCAGTGGGTGCAGTAATGGTCTGAGCACAATAGATGTGGTTTTGGGATGCACCTTTGGAATTTGTAAGCTCCAACCTTTTTGCAGGCCCAACTGAAACACAAAGGGCACCATCCTGTTTGCTAATGCAGATGGCATTCAGTGGCCCTTCCCTCAGTGTTGTACTATTGCAAATACAACCAGGCAATTATCTGAAAATTAACCTGGCCAGACACAGCATCAGAACCGTATCACAGCAGGACCAAATTATCCCTGAATTTGGTTAGTTATACGCATCCCTGAAATCTGATTTTTAGCCTCCTAGGTTATCTAGGTGCCCCTCCACAAACCTGCGTAGTTTGTGCTCTGAAGTCCATTCATACACCTATACACTCGGGTTTTCTTCTTCCAACAAGTAGGTACTAGCCTAGTAGCACTAGGATTCCTAATCTCATATACTACACCATTTTGAGTCTTTTTTTTCACAGTTTACATTTTTCCTACTAAGTTTTTTTAGAACAGGGCAAAAACAAGACATGGGCAGAAAACGAAAAGCAATTACAAGCAAGAGCTTTAACATAATAGAGACATAGATAAGTGATTACTTACAGCTTTCCTTATTGCTGAAATGGGCCCTACTCCCATAATAGATGGATCTATACCAGTCTGAGCCCAAGACACAATCCGAGCCAAAGGCATAAGACCTCTCCTAGCAGCTTCTGATTTCTTCATTAGAAGAACAGCTGCAGCTCCATCATTTAGACCTGTGGAATAACAAACAACTTGTATGTATTTGTTGGGCTTTAGGGCTTTTACTGTACCACTTTTTCCTGCTTGCCCATGATCACAGTCTAGACAAAACAAAAATCACAAATCATTTATTGATTTAGGTCAGTATTGTTCACATCAGCTAAGTCTGTTCTCTGCCACGAACACTTGAAATTATATTACTGTAGATGTGACACATTTGTGATTCTATCTGGAAAGCAGCAGATGGAAGAATCAAAGTACAATCTGAAAAGGAAGTACACCAGATTTATTAGGCAGGCTTTCGGAGGGGCAGCATAAGGACAAAGGAAGATGTTTAAAAGCTGCTTGTGGCAGTCCCACAGGAGTAGCATTTTCAAACACGAATCATTAAGTTTTCCATTGTCCAGACCTGCAGTATCAGAAACCCTTAGAGAGTTTTAAAAGAAAAGGATGTAGTTTCTATTCTTTCCAGTCTATCAAATAATGCTGTTATTGTCCAAACTCTTGTATTGTTTCATAGAAAACAAGGAAACAAAAGACGACTGTAAAGAAATCCTCCACCGCACCTAAAATGGAGTTCTACCTACATTGTCAAACACATTGCCATTTCCTGCAAAGCAGTAAGCACACAGCAGCCACATCCCTTGCAGAGACCCTGCCTTGAGCCACAAGCAGATACTGTGCTTTTCCATTTCATTCAAGCCAGATGGACCAACCTGAAGCGTTAGCTGCTGTTACTGTCCCAGTTCCATCTGTCAGGAAACACGGCTTTAACTTTGCCATTGTTTCCAAGTTGCTCCCATGTCGAGGGTGTTCATCTGTTTTAACTTCTATAGGACCTGCAAAACAGCATTATGCTCACAGGAGAGTCTAAGCACAGACACACATCTCGAGCAAAAAGACAGTAAAAACAACAGGCTGAGTGGGAATATACACCATATTCCTTTCAGCCAACACAGCATTCTTATGCTGGAGACAGCATCCAACTCAAGGCAGTTTAACAAATGGCTGGAACCCTCTAGCTTCTTCTATCAGGGCAGACAGCTCAGGTTTTCTAAGACAAACTTCAGCTAAAACACTGTCTAGTCATGCAAAAGCCGGTATAGCTCTTCCTGTTCCTAACTCAATAGCTTCTCTTTCAGCAGAGGCTATATTTCAAATGATACTTCTAGTAATCTTGTTACAAAGAGTAGCCCCCTGTCATTAAATGTTATCATCTAAACTGGTACCATGAAAGCCCTTGATTAGTTTGTAGCCGGCCTAATGCCGGAACTTTTTCTGCAGGATCTATTCAATGGAATTGTTGAACAACTGATTCTTGATTTCTTTCTGGAAAATTCAGTTTTTGCATCTACCTCACAAGGAGCTGTGGAATTCCCCTGCTCTGGAAACAGACCTTTGGCTCAACCATCGTAATAAGTCATTTATATCCCTCACAGACCTAAAGAGAAGCATACCAAACATATGTAACCTGACCCACATAATTAACTAGTAACCCTAATTATTGTCACTGTGTATCTTACTAGGTGGGCAAGGTTTGCCAGATTAACTTAAGTTTAGTGCAGCAGGAGTCTTAACAAAATGAAAAATACTGATTTTGCTACCATTTCCAAGCCTGTGTTAAGTCAGGGCTTTGTCTAGGTAGTTATACCATCTCCAATAAAACACAGGGGTAGTATTTGCAGAGAGCTACATTGAGATATTCCACATTTGCATTGCTTCTCTCTTATTTAAAATATAACCACTGAAAGCTGCAAAAGAGAGCAACAGGCCACATGCTTAACAAAAAGGCTGTGTAAGTGGGAAGCCATGCACTGATTACAGGAGTCATAGCAGAAAAAAGATTTTTTCCTTAAAATCAGCTGTCATCATCCATTCACACCTACCTTTTTTAGAAGGTACAAGAACAGGAACAATTTCTTTTGTAAAATAGCCAGCTTTCTGTGCTGCCTCTGCCCTGTTTTGTGACTGCACAGCAAGTTGGTCTTGTTCCCCTCTGCTGACTTGCCACTGATTGGCCACATTTTCAGCTGAAACAGGAACAAAATGCAAACTGCCATCAGGAAATGCCAAAATTTTAAGTTGCAAAACTGTAAGCACAAATGTAGTCATTAATGTTTGCTGTAGCAAGCAGCTGAGTTTGTTGAACAGTTTTCATTTCGATTTCCTCATTTTGTTTACTCATGATTCTCTACTATATTTTCTCTTGAGGGTGAAAATTTCTATGTGGAATCTCTTCACAGAAGTTGTATCAAATTAAATACAAATGCAAACAAGCTTTTGTAGTTTCTTGCTTCTCTGAATTATTACGCTCAGCTGTCTCTCTACAGCCACTTCAGAAGAGGGAACAGTTCTGAAGTCACTCTATTTCATAAGCAGGGTCTGGAAAAGCAGTTGGCTGACCATCCCATCCAGGGCGCAATAACCTGAAGTTGCAGAACCATGCATATCCACAGGACACTTTACATTACTCCCCCCCACTCTAAATCTGTGCTGCTGAATGCAACAGTTGCATAGAGGGATTATTTTGTTTATTTTGTTTCTGAAATTAAATTTGTCAGATGAGAGATTAGCTCAGATGGAAGAAAAACCTATAACAGTAGCTTTACAAACGAAACAGAACATGCCTTCAATGTCTTTCAATATCACAGATTTCTTTCTGTCTTTTTCATGACCACAACATAAGGACAGCTTGAAACACGTTATTTGCAACTTCAGATTTCTGAAATTTCCTGTCAGTGAATTCTTTCAGTTGACCATTATATTTTATGGACTGTCATCACTTACCCGTTATGCCCATATGATACTGATAGAAAGCATCTGTAAGGCCATCAAGGATTATAGTGTCCTGCAAGGAAGCCTCTCCCATTTTCACCCCAGCTCGCATATGAATGACGTGAGGAGCCTGCAAGAGGTTATTTTGAAAGGAGTCAGATGTTTACATCTCCAGTACACAATTCAGCCAGGTCATTGAAGAGACAGACCCCTGCCTGGTGGCTGGAGGTACCCATCCTAAATCCTGGTAGTCTCTCCAGCTGCCCGATCTGCCTGCCCCTCCAGAGCCTGCCAGCTGGCCTGCCATTTGGTCTCTGCATTCCCCTGGTAGCAGATCACCACACTGCAAATGTTGTTTCCTCTCCACAGACCAAATCTATCATTCTTTGGGCCACATGGCTGTGGCTCTCCTATCCTACTAGCCTGCTCCGGGTAGTTCCCAATTGTACTCTGCTGCCAGTGAATGTCAACATCATTCTCAGCACAGGCAGCTGAGCCCTGGCAGAAGAGGACATCCATTTCTTGGGCATCAGATCACCAGCTGAGATCCATTCCTGAATACAGCCTTTGAATGAACACCTTGAAATAAAACTGCTTTGCTTTCTTTTCAAGCTCTGATTGCTTGGCGAACAATAGCGTTTTCAGTTATTCCTTTTCTGGACTTCTTGCAATACAAAAATCCTGTCTACTGCCAGCTGTCACAGGCAAATCATTCACCACAACAGGGCTAGATGGAAATTAAAGTGGAGTTTTAAATGCAGTGTGTGTTTGCAGGGCACCTTTTCAGTAGCTACAGTATGAGGTCTTTTACTTTATTTTAAAAAAAGCACACTACTGAAGTCAACTGCTGCATGGGTAAATTCCTTTGCAAGCGCAGCAACCCCTTCCATCTGCCTCCAGGCACCAGCCTGGAAACACGGGGTTTCAACAGTGGGCTGTTTGCTCCCAGTATGTCGATCCTTTGCTTCACCTTGCTCATGCTTTCCATGCCTCCTGCGACCACGATGCTGGAGTCTCCCGTCAGTATGGACTGAGCAGCCAGGCACACCGCCTTCAAGCCCGAACCGCAGATCATCTGGCAGCTCCAGGCAGGCACAGAGTATGGGATTCCCGCAGCCACACTGGCCTGCCGGACAGGGTTCTGGCCAGCACCTGTGGGAACAGGCAGCATTCTTTTTATGTCTGTTCTTAATAAACTAATGTCTGCCTTGTCACTTTTCACAACAATACCCTGATTCTACCAAAATTTAGAGCTCGCTCCTACTTTCAGCTGGTGGGTAGAGAAGCACCCAGCAGTAGTCTATAAACAGAAGCCTCTCTCATTAATATTGCTAATCAATAAATACCTGCTACTGATAGTTTTATAACTGCAACTGTGCTTTTGATGCCAGGTCATATGAAACACTACCACAGATGAACTCTAGCCTTTTGTATGTGTAAGATGAGAAATTGTTTAAATTGCTACTTGCTGAGGAGCTTCTTTTTGACATCTTCTGTACATCACCAGCAGTTAACTTTCCCTGAAAGTTCATATGGAAACCAAAAACACAACTATGCACAGATGGACCTGAAAGCTTCCAGTCTTTGTTGTGATCTTGATGGAGATAATAGGAGCACAATTTTCAAAGAAAACAGTCTTCATCTGCATCTCCCCAGGCCAAAGCTCTTTGTATGCAAAGAAAAGGACAAGGAGAGCACATCGTTCAGCAAGTTAAAAATATAGAGGAATCTGAATCATCTTTAAGACAAATATATATATTTCCTTCCTCCACGTTTAAAATACAAACCTGCCTATGGCTCTGCTGATTAAACATTACCCTGGAAAAAGCAGGAGCCAGTTCAAAACAAACAATACCCTGCCAGCTGCATTTTCATTAAATCAAAATATTTGTCTCCAAACAAGTGGCATCACAGATCTTGCAGGTCGGTCCTGCAGATAAACACAAATGCAGGCCTAGCTCTTAAAAATCTCAGAGTTATCATTACTTAGGATGTGAAATTTAGGAGCTGAGACGACCAAAGTGAGAAGGATGCTGTAACAAAGAAAAGAAACTGACATTCACACGTACTCTGTTGGCTACTTCAGGGATTTAAAAAAACCCCGAACTATCCCCCGCAACATCCTTTCGGTCACCCAGAGTATAGGCAGAAGAAGCCACGATGCCGCTCAAGTCCTTTGTTAAGGAACCGTGTTCCCAGTGGTGAGGGATAAGGTCCTGGAAGGTGAAACCTGAGCTGTTTCAATGGGACAGCACCGGAGAGATGCGGCCGTGGACAGGGAGCGCCCGGCCGCGGACGGAGGGGTCCCGCCGCCGGCCCGTACCTGCGGTGAGCACCTGGCCCAGGATCACCTCCGACACCTCCTCGGGGGCCAGCCCGGCCCGGCGCAGCACCTCCCGGATGGTGGCGGCGCCCAGCTCGTGCGCGGGGAGCGACGACAGCCCGCCGTTGAAGGACCCTGGGATGGGGGACACAGAGAGAGCGCGGTCAGCGCCCGGACACCCGCCCGGCCCCGGCGGGAGCATCCGCCACCCGGTGCCGGCGGCGCGCCCGCCGCTGCCTCTCACCCACGGCGGTCCTGGCGGCGGACACGAAGACGACGGGATCCGTGCTCATGGCGGCAGCAGTGGCGCTGGAAGCGGGGCGGCGGCGGCGGCGGCGGCAGCGGGAGCGGAGCGGTTGCTGGGAGCGGGGCGAAGGGGGCGGGAGCCCGAGCAGGAACAGCGGCCGCGGCCAGAGCGAAAGCGGAGTCGGCGCCGGTCCCGCCCCTCGCCCGCCGCCGGGTGGGGCGGGAGGACGGAGCCCGAGCAGGGGATTCGTGGTCGGGCATCTGAGGACAGCAAGGGGGCCGGGCGGGCGGTGGCGTGGCCAGGCCGGCCCCTGGGGCGATGGGGAAAGGGTGGCCTTGGCCGGCTCCTTCCCAGCCCCTTCCCAGCCGGGGGCGGAGACAGGAGCGGGTCCGGCGGCCAGGCCGGGGCTGGCAGGGTCGGGCACTTCCCTGTGCCCCCCGCTTGCACACCCGGTGCCTGCTGCCCTCTCCGTCTGCTTATTTACGAAATAAAGCGTGCGGGTCAAGTGGTCTCTTGTCATATGGCGGCTTTAAGGACAGTTTGTTTATTTCATGACGGCGTTTCTTAGGATCCGCGTGAGCAGGAAGAAAGAATAATAATTTGAATTAAACTACACAAAACTGCCTATCGCTGGTTTAATCTGCTCAGCAACTGATGCCGAGATTACAGATTACTGACACCTAACTCGGCATTTAAATTTTTTTCTTAATTGTAGCAGAAGCCTGATATATATAGATATATATATATATAGAAAGCATAGAAAGTGCTCCGCTGCTGGCCCAAAAGCTGTTCCTGTCTGACCTGACCAAAGTGACAAGCAGGGGGCTATTCCTAGGCTGCTTCCGTGGGAAGAGAATGCTGCAAGAGGAAAAGCGAAGTAGCCAGGAAGGACGCGGCGCTGGCCGCAGGAGCTTCTGGCAGCCGGGGAGCTGGAAGGAGAGGAGGCGGCTGCAGCAGTGGCCGCAACCCACAGCAGGGCGGGCAGGCAGGAATGTTTCTCTGCGGGGAAATGTAGGTGGGAAGCCTAGAGATGCGAGGTGGGGAGCAACAATACTAAGATACCTGGAGGAAGAAGGGACAGAATAAGGGGAGGAACCAATAAAGTAAGTCAAAGCAACTAAGTGACAGTTAAAAAAAATTACCTGCGCTGAAATAACTGGTCTATCGCACAGCCTAGATCTTCAGTCCTTAATCCTTCCTTCCAAATTCACAGATACCTGGCCTAAGGGACATGCCAGCCAAAGCACTGCATTGAATTTGCACCTGAAGGCCAAGAAGATGGTTAGAAAATGAGCTGTTGCTCCTACCTTAGCTACAGAGTTGGGAGACTTTTTTTTTTCCTACCCAGGTAGTAAAATTCCGTAGGATTTCGTGAGGAGAACAGAAGTACAAATTAAGTCCTAGAAAAGCACACAATAGGTGATGACAAACACTGACAAACATAAATGTGGTTATATATGCAGTGAATGCACCAGTATATCTGTGGTCACATCGTGCATGTTGAATAATCTGAACTTGGTAGTATTAAATCTGCATCCACAAAATGCATCTGAACCTTCTGTGTGGGTAAAATGAGCAACAGGAGCACTACAACATCTGAGTTGGATTCTTCTGACTCCTATCAGCCTCTGTTCTTGCTTTACAGTGTAAAAAGCTACAGCATTACTAGACTGGGAAAAAATCCTACTTCAGATATGGAGAGCAAGAGTGTTGGCCTAGATTTCACCAATAACTCTGTTAAACCATGCTGCAGGACTCCAACACTCAAAATACATCCCTCCTTCTAGATATTTTGGTCTTTGCAAAGGATAAGGCCAAAGCAGAAAACCATATGTCATAAGATTTCTTCAGTTACTTTGGGGTTTCCAGCTTTCAACAAGAGAAAAATCCCCTCAGATAGCTTCAAGAAAGGAAATCTTTAGAAAATCCCACAGGCAGCCAAATGCTTAGGTGGACTGATGTACCAGTCTCCTAAGGAGATGCATTAAAGGATGCATTAATTGTCAACATGCATGCACTTCTATTTTTCTTTAATGATGCTGTGCACTCAGAGCAGTTGGTAACACCGACAAAATCCTCAGATTAAATCTGGAGAGGAAAAACATGTTTTGTGTCTTTTCAAAAGGCTATCAGTAAGCAACTAGTAGAACTAACATACAAGCAAAACTCAGGAATGTAGGATTTTAAACAATACAGTGATTGTTTTAGAAAAATATTGGTATGGTTCCTGAGCAACCTTGTATTGCTGAATGTAGTCCCTAAACCTTTTCAAAATTCAGTAGAGAGTGAATAACAAAGACATATGAGAGCAGCAGCAAGTACCCTTGTTTATCAACTGTACCATATACCAGTATGTCATTCTTAATGGAACATTTGACTGATTACAACTTAAGGTCATCGATGCAAATACAAAGTCAATAATGTGAGATGAGCTTAGATCAATGTCAGCAGGTGTTCAAAGTCCACAACTGACAGTACACCTGAAGCAAGCCTTAGGAACGGGATCCTCTTGTATTTAAAACCTTACAAATATCACCACAAATATTGAATTGAACATAAAGTGAGGCTTCAGCCCCTTCCCTCCCCACACTTCACTAGTAGATGGAAAAAGTTCAAATATAAAGCACCCTAGGGACTTCAGACCATCTCACCCCAGTGAGCTGACTGCTGCACCTTTGCTCTCAGCCCCAACCAGCAGACCTGTTCTGCAGCTCAACATTAGCGACAAACCAGGCTGTGATGTTGGGACACCCAAAAACAACAGACATGAATTTTATCTTGCTATGTCTATCAGGTTTGTAGTTTTCTATTTAACTCTGCTTGGATGGTGTCCAGAATTGAGATCCAAATGGATAAAAGGGGCATGTAACGTAGCAAAATAATGTAGCAATTGCACAAAGGCAAATAGTTATGAAACATGCATGGTACAGATCAAAGTTAAGTTATTTAAATGCAGAAAAAACTCTACTGAATGTGAGTAAGCAGCTGTGGTTTTAAATTCAATGTAGTTAATGAGCAACATAATACTCAATAGCAAACTACTGCCCCATGCTGGTAGATTTTGCCATTTCTTGGAAATCTAAACTCTGGGAAATGAAGTCATCAATTCAGAACAGAAAGCTTACTTGCTATCAGTTGTACAAAATTTATTTACTACTTTGCAATGAACACAATCAAATGGACATATGCCTTCCATGAAATACTCAAGGTGCAAAGATTTTTGCATTTTCATTTGCTAATGGTGGCTCAGTTTTATTAGAAATAGACAAAAAGTTAGAGGATTTCAGTGTTCACTGATTTACTCTCCTGCTAAATAACTTTTATTCTAAATCTGACCTTTACAAAGATCACTATTGTTACCAAAGTGTGAAGCCCTTGCTTTTTTTTTCTTAAATCTGACACTTAGTCAATGAATATTTCAAAAACAGGTTTGTTTGGAATGCGAATTTAATAAAAACTAAGCTGCACCACTTAAAGGAAAAAAAAATCAAACAAAATCCAATTACTTTAAATTCATAAATCTTAATATGAAATAATTATATTTTTTAAAAAATAGATTTCACAACTTTCCTGTAATAGCAAATCTCTAGTTTGTAAAGTCTTATATACAAATATTGGTATTCATATCTGCTTGGGGCACTCAGGCTTCCTGGACACCTTTAGTGCATTAAAGCCCTTTTTCATGTGTAGAAAGACAATTTATTCTTTTCCCAGGTTTTCTTAGTAGTGGCCTGACATTCAGTTGTCTATGGGTAGGTTCAGCACATAAGGCATGTTTCAAAGGACACACTGTTTTCCCAGTGAGGACAAGAGCTACATTTTCTAAAATTTCTCATTCTCCAACCTGACTGACAGAGTCCTTGGAAATCAAGGCAATAAAATGTCCTTGGCTGTGTTAAAAACAATCTGTGTTTTCCTTGAATCCATCTTTGTAAGGGAAAGTTCATAATCTAATTGGTGTTTAGTTAAAAAATGTTGTCTTCCCCTCAGACAGGAAAACATTTGCACTATTAAAGCTATCTTGGCCTTTCTATGGATTAAAAAAAAAAGTATAGTAAACACCTGGGCTTATATCCTTAGCAATGCACACCTGTACTCGAAAGGCAAGCTTACAGTATTTATCAAGCACCCCAAAAATGGATTTAACTTGAATCACCATTTGGTTGTAATTGTATCTGGATGGATTATCAGTCAGGGGATGTTTTCAGGACAGGCTCTGGAGTTCACTCACTGGTGTGGTCAGTCCGTAACAGGAAAAAATGCCTGACCACTCTGAGGCACACTCCAATTCCTAGGGGTGTGGGAGCATTGCAAGCACTGCCATTTCAGAGACAAGAGCTGCAAATCCAATTGGGTCTGTGTTGCTGTACATTATCATACTGCTGACTTTATATGCTCTTGGGGGGTTTGTAGATACATATATAGATATACACACACAGACAGAAATATATAGATATAAATTGATAAGAATTACTGGTAATTAAAAAATTATTCTTGCTATAAATATGTAAGAAAGATATGTGATAATTCCACTAAGATCCATAATAGCATGTTATCAGGGGATATAAAGACAGCATTAAGCCTGTAGCTTAGTATTCAGGAAGCTTCTCTAAAAGAGAGAGAGTTCACTGATGTCAAATTTGGGCTTTCTGCAGCCCAGATCTTTACCTAGTAGTTACCTGAAAGACCTCTCTGTATCATTGTCTTCTCAGTGCAGCAGTCCATAGATTTTGTCTTTCTCCTGCACCTGTAGGCTGCAGCAGCCTTTTCCAGTGCGCCTGAGAGCTCATTCTATGCTGCAGATGTATAGTGGGTTTGCCTTGCTCCATCTCTTGTCCTTTCAAGTCAAGGACAGCCTTTGCAAGAGCTAATTGGCATTTCTTTAGTTCCTCATATTTCAAGGTCCTTTAAAAAGCAAAAAAAATGTATGTACTTTTTTTTTGTTTTACTTTTGAAAAAGGTTTTATCTCGTTTCCCCCCTAATTCCTTGCTTTCCTGGCCTGCAGACTAGTTTTTTTATGAGTGTTTTACACTAGGAAGTATTTTCCCTCAGAACCTGCCTTCACCGGTGACAAACAGCATCCCTTGGAGCTGGGAAACATCGTAGTGTTTGTGTTGGTCCGGAGGGCTTCTGTGTGAAACCAAGGGGTGGAACAGAAACCCAAAACTGAGGAGGTAAAACCAAGGAGGAGCCACCCAGTTAATGGATAATTAAGTTAATGAGTAACACATCGTCATTTGAAGAACCTAAAACCCGGTGAGCTGTCCTGCCCACGCATTCATAATCTGGTTCCTATTCCATTTTATCATTGTAGGTGAATCAATATATGAATTTGGCTTTTGCGTTGGTGCCTGGACAGATCATGACGTGCCCTCTCATCCAAGGACCAATGCTGCTGCTGGGGGTTATGATACCACCTATTACTTGAAAAGCTAATTTACTCCAGTTACCACACTGTAAACACAACCCAAGGTGGGTGTTGACATGTTTGTTCCAGCAGCACGAAAATGTCCCAGGTTAGTTCTCACTGTGTAATGTGATGTGCAAACAGAACAAAAGAGTATTTCAGTTAAATGTCCTCTTCCCAAAGGTATCAGAGGACTGGTTAACAAATTGTTGCCCTTATTTCCCTAAACAAAAATTATAGGCATAGCCTGATAATACGCTTACTAATTTGAAAGTACAGAAGGAAGGCTACCCAGAATATTAAGCTCTGCAGGCTGATTCCACTTATCTCTAGATGTCTCTGGCTGGCTGCCTCTTGCTCAGCAAGTGTAGATTACATTTCCCACAAATGTAATCTACACTTGCAAAGATAAATTTAAAATAACTAGGTGCTGACAATGGGTAAAAGATGCAGGAATACTTTCTACGTGTTCATGAACACAAACGATGGTGGAAGCTTTACCATCCCACACCTTAGAGTGTAGCTGAGCTAAACCTTTATCTGTACTAATAAGGAGACACAAAAGAGGTCTGATTTCTGAACATAACAAAAAGTAGCCAAACTCTAGACAAAATATTGGGACATCTTGAGTTTAAATCATCACTGACACACAGAAAATATTAGGTATGTTATAGACAGAATAGAAGCAGCCCTGAGTGTACATCTGCATCTATTTGATGTAGAAAAAGTTTCAATTTCTTCTCTTGCTTGGTTTATATGCATTTTAGTATTGTAATGTTTACATTTGCACACGAGGAAATCAAGTTAATTTGCTACATTAATGTTCTTATTAAGGCCTACTCTAATATTTCAGTGTGTCTCATGCTGCCACATCCTGTGAAGGCTTCATCTGCTAATTGATATCTTGAATGCATTAAAAAAATATCTGCAAGAAAAGCAGGAGCAGCAAACAGTGTACAGTAATCACAGTGTACCTCTTTTCACTTTTAAATGAGTATAGACTTCAAAGGAATTTATTCAGGTCCTTTCTCCTTGTGGTCACCTTACCATGCTACCTTGGGTAGCCATGTCAAATCACTTGTAGCGTGGTTTTTAAACGTTTTCAGTTCTCATTGAAAAATCTGTGTATTCATATATACACACACATATGGACGTGGGATGACGGGCATTGGGTTCTATTCTGCAGCGATTATATTCTTTATGCTACCAGTAACAGAAGAGACTTCTGGAGCACCTTCAGCACTGACATAGCGAGTGACAATCAGTTTCATCTGTGCAACCCAGGTGACAGACTAGTTTAGCCTGCAGCAGCTTTGCGACTTTGCCGGCAAAAGGGAAAAGTATTTACCCAATAGCACAGCTTGGGAAATCACGGATAGCAAGAAGGATAAACTTCATTTTAAAGCACCGTATCAGTGCTAGACTTCAATGAACGGCAAATTGTTCTTTAACGGTTTTTATTCCCAAGCGCGGAAACTGATGTTTAATTTCTGGAATTTAAGTCCTTTGTTTTTCATTAGCGACTGAGGACACTGGCTCGCACCGATGCCGCCGAGCGGCGGCCGGCGGGCAGGCAGCCCCGGGCAGTCACGCCGAAAAGCCCGGCACCCATCTTGAACTTCATTTACTGCTGCGCGCAGTTTTCCTTCCCAGAGATCCCATTTTCTCCGCCAGCCTTCCGGGAAGGCGCCAAGCGCTGTTCCCAGGAGGCGCCAGGCTCCCGCTCCCCTCAGCCGGTTTGGCGGGAGAGGGGCGCCGCTCGCCCATCCCGCCGGGCAGCG